>PPIY02000001.1:600000-901348 GCA_003707405.2 Dujonia schatavii | reverse complement strand
TTTCAGATTTTTTTTTTTTTTATTAATAAAATTAAAGATGGGTGGCCAAATTGCAAACGGATGCATATTACCCCTCCCGGTCTCGCAACGCTGAAAGGTTTGCCCCGAAAAAAAAAAAAAAAAAAAAAAAAAAAGGGCGCGAGAACTAAGAAGTATAGGTGGAAGCAGAGCTAGGTCTGTGTAGCCAAGTCAGAGGAGAGATCTAGTCGTACCATGTACATCTAGCACTCTATCGCTATCGGTATCCATTTCCCTCTCTTAAAAGCGTGAATCCCGAAAGCAGGATGGAAAAACAAAATTGGCAACCAAGATGGTGTGTTGCAGCAAAGAATTGTGCAGAAATTTGGATATGTATCAGGATGCAAATTTAAACTATAAGCCTTTCTTGGATCACGGCTTCATATATAGCTAGGAAATCGATTCAAAAATCAAATCCCCCATAGATTCCAGTGCTTTCTCTCCGCAAACGATAGACAACTATGAGGGTATCCATATATATTTCTGTTGTAGCGTTTTGCGTTGCCTACGCATATGCTGCAAAGTTCCAAATTCAGCTTCTTGCCAATACATACGAAAGTAGTACCTTCAATGGCTACGGATTGACACCGGTGTACCAAAATACTTCCACTTTTGAGGGGATTGTGTTCCTTTTGGGGAAAGACGCGGCAACGTTTTCATATGACAACGAGACACAGCATGTAACGTACACCTATGACAGCACGAAATACTACCTCAACGTGATGAGTGACTACTTGGTTGGGTTTTCGAATCTCAATCTGACAGAGAAAACAAGCTCTTTCAACACGTTCTTGCTAAATACAGATGGCACCCTCTGGATAACCAAGATGAATAACGGATTTGGCTACAACTTATTTTATACCGATACAACCACCCCTGAAGTATACGACCATCAAAGCTACTTGTCTGTGTTCTTGTTGGGACGACAAACGCAACCATTGGGGTCCCAAATGTTTACAATAGTGTACCGTGCTTTAGGTAACAGCACCGACGACTTTTCGTTCAATTCCAACGAGCTCACTAACGCCACTTCTCCAATATCAACAATACGATTGCTCAACAGCTCGGCATCGGCAACGGGTGCCGAGCATGTTAGTGGTTCTATCATCCCCACGTCAACATCTACAGTTGTAGTGAGTATGAGCACAAGCCACGCTAGCACAACTTCAAAGGGAAGCGCGTCAAACAGTAGAAATGGATCTTATTTAATAGCTATGATCTTCTCTTATATCATTTCGTTGATCTAGGCCCCTCCTGCTTTCTACAACACACCTTTGCATCTATAATACATGTCTCATACTTACGTCACGTGGCTCTCTGTATGCAACATCGGTGTATGCAACATGGATACATACAAAGCCCTACATAAACAAAATCGCGGTCGCGGCCGCGGTTTCCGGGTTGTCTGCGTCCCGGTCTAATTGTCTTCCACTGTAACAAATACCGCACCTACGAACACCCTCAAAAGCTTAGTAACCGCTTAGTATCCATCTACGTTTTGAACTCTAACCTCCTCTATCTCTCTCTGCTGATCCTGCAAATGGGGTTTTCGATATGCAGTTGAAGATCTCTGGGGTCTTGAAAGAGTTATGAACGAAGGGACGGTCGCTCAAGAAACGACATCTCATGACTCCCTACTGAGACACTGAGATGGAATGGATAACCGATAGGATTATTTCAGCACGTTGGCGTACGCCATCGACTCGTAGACATATCGTGTTTGTTTCGTGTTCTGTATTGTTCCGATCTCGACAGGTACTTTTATTTTTTTGTCGTATTTTCTTTTTTTTTTTTATCTCTCTTAGGCTCGAAGACGTTTTTTAAATCCAAAAGAGAAAGAGGAAAAAAAACGAACGAAACCCCAAACTACCTTCCTTCTTCTGATTTTTAGAGAGTGTCAGTTGGGGAGATGAACAGTTTGGTGATATTCACTCTCTTCCTTGAGGTGGTGCTAGCTGCTACCAGTCACGTCGAGATATTCGCAAGGTCAAGTGACCAGACAATTGATGGGCTCGGATTGATAGTGGTTCCTGGCGGGTCCACAGCCATGATTTATCTTACCACCGTGCTTTCTAATACCAGCATTCTCTCTTACGATGATGCAACAGGTGTGCTTTCGTACAAGTCGGAGTTCAACAGTCCGTTTTATTTCGACATTTCTTCGAACCAATTGTCCGGAACAGATACCCAGGATAACACCACAAGAGCTTGGCTCAATTCTACGGACAGTTCTTTGTGGATCCTGACAAAGCTTGCCAATAGTAGCAGCGTCACAAATCAGTTCAGCACGGTAAAGCCGCTCATTCAGAGCGAACTAAACGACGGAAATGACACCTATTATTCCATAGACCTTCCCGATCCACTGTCTGAAGATGACAATATAATATCCTTCCACTTGCAGTATAACGAAGTTACCATGTCTACATCGGCCACCGCTTCAGCCACTGAATTACTTACATCAAAGCCAACGGCTAATTCAACTTCAAAGAGCGGCGCAGCTGCAATAGTGTCGCCTTTTTCATGGTTTATAGGGCCATGTCTTACAGCGCTAATGTTGGTTATGGTGGTGGTATAGATAAATAGAAGAATCACGATGCTCATGACAAACTTGTAGACGATACAAATTCATTGTTGCTCAAGGATATCCTCCCAGCCAGTCCATCAGAGAAATACGTGAGAGTATCTCGGATTGAGATTTCCCTATAACTATGCGTTGATTATCCTCACTCGAAAGCATTTGCAGCTATTTTTGATACTGCACATACGGCGGTCAATATGCACGCCGCTGTAATCGCCACCTCGAAAATGTCTGAGCAAACCCAACACTCACCGACTCTCTTCTTACAAGCTGTACGCAAACCCACTAATCAAAAATAGTAGCAGTTAGCTATCTGCCGCTTGAAATCTCACTGTAGATAACACTTTTACACTTATATACGCACTAACAACGACTGCTTCCCCATGTCTAGAGAAGACCCCCTCAAGGCCGAAAAGGACTTTTCTGCCACATTGGACGAGCAGTTCCCCATAATTGAAAAGCTCGCAGCAAATGATTACAAACAAGCCATCGACAAATATCTTGTCTTGGAAAAACAGACTAGACAGTCGTCAGATTTGGAGTCGTCCAAGCGTCTTCTTGTCAAAATCGTCGACACTCTTGCTGATGCACGTGACTGGGCGTATCTCAATGATTTAATCCTTACCCTTTCTAAGAAACATGGCCAATTGAAATCATCGATTCAAACTCTCATTCAACAAGTGATTGAGAAATTGGAGCTGCTGGAATTCCTCGATGATTCCATCAAATCAGACTTGGATTGGAAAATCAAATTGATTGAAACAATTCGTACTGTCACCGACAAGAAGATCTTTGTGGAAGTGGAATTGGCTACTGTTTCCAAAATACTCAGTGAAATCTACCTCAACAAGTTCAACGACTTGGATAAGGCAACAGAAATCCTCTGTGATTTGCAAGTGGAAACATACTCACTCATGCCCTTCTCGGAGAAAGTTGTGTACATCTTGCAACAAATCAAACTCACCTTGCAAAAAGGTGACTACCTGCAGGCACGTATTTTACTGAGAAAGATACTTTTGAAGACACTCAGTGGATTCCCCCTGGCTGAAGCAGCGAAGCTGGAGTACTTACAATATCTCATTGAGATTGACACGTATGAGCGCGAGTACCTTGCCATTGTTAAAAACTCCCTCTTGCTCATTGACCTCGATGTCATTGTTAAGGACACCGCAAAGTACAAGCAAATATTGACCCTGATTGTCTACTACATTATTTTGTCCCCATACGACAATCTCCAGAATGACCTCATTCACAAAATCAAGCAGGACCCTCTGCACCGGTTCACAAAAAACACAGACTCGCAAATCTTCCAACTTTTGGAGACATTCACAACCAACGAGTTGATTCACTGGTCCAATATTGAGAATGCATACAAAGCTGAATACTTTGATAAGACAGATATTTTCACCAAGACAGAAAATGACCAGGGCCAAGCAAACTACAAGAACTTGCAAAAGCGGATCATCGAGCACAACTTACGTATCATCAACAAGTACTATCAATGTATCAAGATTGAACGGTTAGCCTATCTTTTGCAGTTGAGCGTTGCGGAGCTGGAAGTCTACGTGAGTGAGTTGGTGAATAAGGGAATGATAAGTGCTAAAATCAACCGGCCGGAGGGGATCATTCGGTTCGAAAACTTCGACCAGAGCAACAGCAGTAGTGGTGGCAGCAGTGACCTGAAGAACGTGAACGACTTGTTGAATAGCTGGTGTTACGATGTAGACAAGTTGTTGGAGGAGATTGACGTGATTGGTCATTTGATCAACAAAGAGGAGATGATGAATGGCATCAAGGCAAAGTAAGGGTCACGAGTTGGTGGGTAGATCCCACTTGGGAAACAAGTTCTCTTAGTTAGGGCAATCCCATAGAAATAGAATAAACAGGATTAATGTTAAGACATACACGAGGGTTGTAGGACATATAACTGAAGGTTTGATAAAGTACATAATTACTTAGAGCAACAGGAAGGCGGCCACGAGCATTCCCAACAAGCCATAATGCGATGCTTCAAGCATGAAACCGTCGGATTTCTTCGTCGACGACGATGACGACGATGCTGATCCAGATCCGGTGGCAGAAGATTGCAGTACACTCAGAGTTTGTGACAGCGAGGAGTTCGAGCCCGAGGTGTCATTGTTACCTGGCATGTTACAAGCCCATTGGGTGTTGCCCTGGAAACCGTTACCGGAAGGTTTGGCGTCTCCATTGATGTATTTCAAAGCTCCACCTGGAGTGTCAGGCACAGTTGTGGTTGCGTTCCACGTGCTTGATTGTGGTGGACAGTCAGAATAGGGTAAGTCTGAATGGTAACCGCCATCTCCCAGAGGGTTTGAGGTCTTGTTGAATTGCAGTTGCAAGTTGAAGAAGTCCTTGCGTTCAGTGACAGATGACGAGTTGTTCTCAATATCCACGAGACCATAGTTTGAAACCTCTTGCGAGTATTCGTACACAAGACCACCAGAGAATACTGAAGACATTTGCGAGGAGTAGATCGTACCAATTTCCGTGAATGGTCTTGGAGTAACAGTGTTGCAGCCAAATTCAGAGAAAAAGAGCGGGATTGAGTAGTTGGAGTAGTCCTGTACCTTGACACTGTAGCCCGAGGTTTGGAAAGTGTACAGAGAGCCGCACCACGAGTAGTCATTGAAACCAAAGAGATCCACACGAGCGTCTGCTTCATCACCACAGTTCAAGTAGTGTGCAGTGTCAAGTCCCTGAGAAGTGTCAGCGGCCGAATAGCCCACAGGAATTTGACGGAGGTTGTTATTTTTAAGGTACTGTTTAATATCTCTCACAACGGCCTTGACGTATGGAGCGGCTGCAATCGATGGGCCATCATTGATCACCTCATTACCAGCGAAAAAGCCCAAGGTGTTGTTGTACTGCGCCAAGTTGTCCACAGTAGCAAGCACCTCATTCAAATACATGGTGTTATAGGAACACGCAGGTGCGTTACGCTGAAGGGAAGCATTCGGGATGTTGACATCCAAGAACAAATAAATGCCTGCATCAGCAAGCTGGTTCATGCAGTCATCGTGATTGGCAGTATTATCGATGGAGTACACACGAATGGTGTTGATTCCAAGCTTGATAAACTGCTTGATGTCACGCGCACAGGTTTCGGGGTCAGCGAGTGGGTCGAAAAGAGTGGATGATCCTCCGGGCTGGTAGGCAACTCCACGCACATAGAAACGAGATCCATCTGGGTTGAAAAATGCGTTACCCTTGGTAGTGATGGAACCAATTGCAGCAACAGACGAAACAAGGGAGAGGAGCGTAGGAAGCAACATAGCGACAGGCGATCTTTGGAAGCTGGTTCGGTCTATTTGCGAGTTAGCAGGCTAGACGCTCTGTTTATTCTCTGCGGAATTGTCCCACATATAAATGTTGCGAGCGCGCATATCCATTTGTTTTCTTTTGAATATTTTTATGCGGGGCATGGACAAGTGTGCGCGGCGCGTGCTAAGTTGGGGGGGCCACTTAGCTAGCGGGTCATCCCCTCAACCTTTCGCACTCGAGCTCCACTGTCTGTGGTAAAGCTGGCGATGGCGTCTTTTGGCATCGTGTGATGTTGTAAGTCTTTTGGAGCTCCTCTAGCAGCTGCGTGCAGCATGTGTACGGCCAATCTCAGAACCGCGCAATACACTTTCGAGACGCGGAGAATGTGTGCTGCCGCTTAGCATTTGCAAACAACGTGTATATAGACGCTCATCATGGTTTATTGGACCGAGATATACCGTTCGATGGTGGTAGCCGCTAGTGCATGAGACCCACAGCTCCCTACTGATGCTTGCGATATGAGTGGTTAGGGACGTGTGTATGCATGGACAGAAAAAGTACGAGAGAAAACGAGCGTGGCTGAAGAAGTGCAGAATAAGCCTCAGGTACATCTGGGCACTCCAGACACACCCAAGGCGGACGTTACCCTCGGATAGAAAGTGGGATAAAGAACCACTAAATGAACATGCTTTTGACACCGATAGGAATAAATACTTAGCAGCAGAGTGGACATGAGTGAAGTTTAGAGTGTGTTTTGACACACAATTAATTTTTCGCAGCTTTTGGAAAATAGATGTGAAAAGTATCATAACTGAAACCTTGTTGTAGTTCACGTTGGGAGCTACGATTCAGCATGGTGACAATGGGTCTGATAAACTCCAGCTCCCATCCTTAACTACAACTTCAATCTCTCTTCATTGTCCAGAGGCCCCCCGAGCGCTGTGTATTTTGTATTTTAGCGCTGATACTGTTTTGGCTCCAATTTCTCCAGATCGATGTCTTTGACGATTCTAGATGACTTTTCTATCTTTAACGGCACCCCCGAAGTGTTTCTCTCGAATTATCGCATATATTAGCTTCACATTCGTGTCCTAGACTCGCTAACCACCACTCAAAGAAACACACCGAGCTATTATCATGTGACTTATTCACGTGACCGTGTGCTTCAAAACACACAAAGCAAACTACACGTCTCTTCAACAGAAGCATCACACTCCCACCGCACTCAACGAGCCTACGCACCATCCTCACCAATGGCGTCCCAGATCCATTTCCTCGACATCAAGGGCAAGACGCTTCTCTCGCGTGACTACAAGGGCGATATTCCACATGGGACCATTGACAAGTTCCCACTCCTTCTTATGGAGAACGAGGATCAGGACGCAGGCGAAGACTACAAACCGTTCATCACTCATCAGGGGATCCATTACATCTATATCCAACACAACAATCTCTATCTATGTGCCCTCACACGAAAGAACGAGAACGCCATGGCAGTAATTATCTTTTTGGGGAAGCTCATTGAGGTGCTTACGCAATATTTCAAGTCGCTAGAGGAGGAATCGATCCGCGACAACTTTGTCATCATCTACGAGTTGCTCGATGAGATGATGGATTTTGGTGTGCCACAAACTACAGACACCAAAATTCTCAAGCAATACATCACTCAGGACTACTATAAGCTTGTACGCCATCAGGCGGCAGCAACAAGGGCCATGGTGGCACCTCCAAACGCGGTGACCAATGCGGTCTCGTGGAGAAGTGATGGAATCGTGTATAAGAAGAATGAGGCATTCTTGGACGTAGTAGAACTGATCAATATGCTCATCAATCTGAATGGGCAAGTGCTCAACAGCGAGATCTTGGGACAAATCAAAATCAAGCTGCAGTTGCTGGGTATGCCTGACTTGAGGTTGGGCTTGAATGATAAAAATATCTTCAACATTGCTGGCGGTGGTGCTCTGGATGCCATGGCTGGCGCTGGAGCTGGAGCTGGGTCCGATCCAAGTGGCAAGGGTATCGAGATGGAAGACATCAAATTCCACCAATGTGTTCGTCTCTCAAAGTTTGAGAATGAGAGAATCATTACCTTCATTCCACCAGATGGCGAGTTTCAGCTCATGCTGTACCGGCTTCTGCTGGCGCAGTTTCTTATGAAACCGCTCATTTTGGTCAACTGTAAGACAAAGGTACACAAACACTCCAGAATCGAAATTTTGTGCCTGGTTAAGGCCCAGATCAAGAAGAAGCTGACTGCAAATAACGTTGAAGTGATCATACCGATTCCTGAAGATGCAGACACGCCAAAATTCGTCCCCGAATACGGGTCTGTGAAGTGGTATCCTGAGCGGTCCGAAGTTGTGTGGAAATTGAAAACGTTCCCAGGAGGCAAACAATTCCACATGAAGGCAGAAATGGGTCTCCCTGCGGTAATGGACCAGGAGGAGATTTTGAGCGGAAAGAAACCCATCAAAGTGAAGTTCCTGATTCCGTACTTCACAACCCTGGGAATCCAAGTGCGCTATTTGCGTATCAATGAGCCTAAATTGCAGTACCAATCATATCCATGGGTGCGTTATATTACCCAGTCTGGAGACGATTACACCGTGAGAATGAAGTGAGGAATATGGTGGGAAAATCAAAATTCAAAAATCAAAAATGATCTCTCGAGCACTTCGCTCTGCTAAGACTTCTTTGTGATAGCGACGTAAGCTGCGTTGCCAGTATCACCAGGTTCCACTAGCCCAACCTACAAGGTGGCCATTTAGTGCGAGTATGTGAAAAGACCCCTCTGCTCAGGCCGGTCACTTTCTGTAGCTGTTTTGCTTGAAATAGACCATAGAAGGCTCTGTCGAGAGCGTAAAGACGCGCGGCACTGCCATGTGTATAGCATAAGCGTCAAAATAGACGAATACCCTTATAAACATGTAGAAAGCATTCACGTGACCCAATATGGGATGCATGAAGATGTGAGCGGACGCTGAATACCCTCGTATCTTCTCATCTCAGCATGGCAATACAGGACGAATACCTTGAGACTACAGTGCAAGAAGCCGTGAAGCAGTATGAGAGGTCTTCGAAAACCAAAAAGCTCCGGCATCTAGTTAGCAGAAACAGGACGCGAATAATCGAGCTTGTAAAGCAAGACAAGAGAGCGCAGCATGAGTTGCAAGATGCACTTACGAAGCGGGACCATTACACAAATAAAGTTAACAAGCTATTGAACGATCTTATTGAAAGGCATGGAGAAAATACAGGTTCCGATGCACTGAAGGACAATCTGTGTGTTGGTGTGGAGGTTCTCGAACCCAAACACATATGCACGCGTTTCCATGCCTCTCGATATCTCGATCACTTAACCCAGAATGTAAGAGAGGCATTGGAAAGTGCAGTAGAACGACATCTCTTGTTCCAAAAGTATCACGCTGATAAGCGACAAGAATTAGTAAGAAATCCAAGCTACAATGACGCTGAACTTGAACTAAAGCTAAAAGCCTTCGACGAGGAGGTTGCCGAAAGACAGCAGCGGTTATACGACGAGAATGTTCAATGGCTCCATAAGTGGAACATACCATTCTTTTGTCTCTCAAAGGGGTGGGAATACCCCGAACTTGAAGCAGATAAGATCTTCATCCTCGATCTAGTGACCGAGAAATTCAGACGAACACTGGAATGAATACTTTGTCTCTCATCCTGTGTTGCTTCGTCTGTTTCCACGCTTAACATATTTACATACCTAAATGGCCCAGGTTGCTAGTGTAATCCTTTCTTGGACATATGTACCCTAAATAAAATAGTAAAAAAAAAAAAGTATGCCGCCAGTGGCGGAGTCGTTTGTGATTTTTGTTGAAATGAAATAATGATGATAGACTAGTAGGCCGTTCGTTGGCCAGTTGCTACTCTATTTACAGAGGGAACCAACTGCATCTATGGCAATAACACGGGGTATCCCTTGAAGCGTCCCTGTAGACCATCTAGAAATTGTCGGTGATACATCCAGTAGAGGCATCACTGACTAAGGCAGCGTACTTGGCAAGCGAACCTCTAGTGTAGCGTGGTTTTGGAGCCACCCACTTTTCTCTTCTAGCAGCAAGTTCTTCTTCGCTCACAAGCAAGTCAATCTTGTTTTTGTCAGCATCGATGACGATCACATCTCCGTCGTTGACGAGAGCAATGGGTCCACCTTCGGCAGCCTCGGGCACAATGTGTCCAATGAGGAAACCGTGAGAACCTCCTGAAAATCTACCGTCAGTCAAAAGGGCAACATCCTTTCCCAAGCCGTAACCCATAAGGGCACTCAGAGGTTTGAGCATCTCAGGCATACCAGGACCACCCTTTGGACCCTCGTATCTAATGACACATACGGTCTTTTCACCTTTCTTGATTTCACCACGCTTTAAGGCTTCGATGAAGGCATCTTCCTCGTCAAACACACGGGCGGTACCTTTGAAGTAAGTTCCCTCCTTACCAGTAATCTTACCGACAGCAGATCCTGGGGCCAAAGTTCCCTTTAAGATTTGCAAGTGACCTGTTGGTTTGAGTGGAGAAGTGAACGGCTGCACAATGTCTTGACCATCGGGGAGACCTGGCAAGTTTGCGAGGTTCTCAGCGATTGTCTTACCGGTGACGGTCATTTGAGAGCCATCTAAGTATCCATTCTCGAGCAAAAGTTTCATCACAGCAGGTGTGCCTCCGAAACGTTGTAAGTCAGCCATAACGTACTTACCGGATGGTCTGAAATCAGCGAGAAGTGGAGTGTTGTCAGAGATACGCTGGAAGTCATCGACAGTGATAGTGACGTCCACAGATTGCGCAATTGCTATCAAGTGGAGCACAGCATTCGTGGAGCCACCAGTGGCAATAATGTAGGTAATGGCGTTGAAAAAGGCCTCCTTGGTCATGATATCACGTGGCTTCAAATCCAACTCGAGTAAGTTCTTGATAGCCTCACCAACAGATGCCAACTCAAGCTTCTTCTCTTCGGACACAGCTGGTGCCAGCGAGGAGTAGGGAAGAGACATTCCCATAACTTCTGCCGCAGATGCCATGGTGTTAGCAGTGTACATACCACCACATGCACCGGGGCCTGGGCAAGAGTGTCTAACAATATCTTTTCTCTCCTCCTCGGTGATTTCTTTCGACAAGTACTGTCCGTAAGCTTGGAAGGCGCTAATAATATCAATTTGTGCATCCTTCGAAGTGACAGGACTGGCACCACACGTGGGAGATCCTGGCAAGATGGTACCTCCATAGACCATTATGGAGGGTCTATTGTGTCTTCCCATAGCCATTAAAGTTCCTGGCATGTTTTTGTCACAGGAGGGGATGGCAATGTTCGCGTCATACATCTGACCCATGGTAATTGTCTCGAAAGAGTCAGCAATGATCTCACGACTCTGAAGCGAATACTTCATACCGACGGTACCATTGGTGATACCATCAGAAACTCCAATTGTGTTGAACTGCATCGCCTTGAGCCCAGCACGGTTTACAGACTCGGAAGCCTGGTTGTTAAAATCCATCAAGTGCATGTTGCACGGGTTACCGGACCACCAAACGGACCCAACACCAACCTGGGCCTTGTGCATATCGTCGTCGGTGAAACCAGTGGCGTAAAGCATAGCCTGGGATGCACCTTGTGATTTGTCTTCAGTATAAATACTGGAGTACTTGTTGAGCTTCTTTTTCGAAAGCGCTGCTGACGTTGTGGAGAATCCACGAGTAGCAGAGCTGGCCCGACCGGCACTCAATCTGATAAGGGTAGACTTCATGGTGGTGGAATGAATGTAAAAGAAGAGTGCAGACTGAGTGAGCGAGCGGCTCCTAAATTTTTCAGTTCGCCGACTCCGCTCTATGACACATTTGCCGATTCCGCTAGTGCGGAAAGAGCACTGAATAACTAAAAAAAAAAAGTCGACGGCCAATAGGAGGGTAGGATATTGTCAGCACAATATTCGACCAGAGGCTCAATAGTTTCGCCGAGCTTTATTGAAACATATCTTAGGTTATTCAAGGTATTATCACTCCCACTTCTTCTATAGCTACCTATACTATCTGATGCGCAGACTCTCTAGTCGTAGCCAAAGAGCTTTGATCACGTGATATGTATTGCAGCCAGATGAGTGTATTTGCAGCCATTTATAATGCATTATTCACTATCAACTAAATTAAGGGTTCTGAGAGCTACTTACGAAGTACGCAGTTCAAGCTTCTCTGTTTTATCCTATTGCAGGAAACTAGAGTTCTTTCTTCTCATTTCATGATACTCTGCTAGCTTTGATTGCCTTTAAGCCTTGGAGGCTGAAATTCGAGCAATTGTTTGCGTTTGATGTTGGAGTCTCTGTGTTTTCCATCCAAATATTTTAGTCTTTGCTGAATGAGAATATTGAGTGTTTCATTTTTGAGAAAACTTAAGAAAACATGATTGACTAACGACGTGGAATCAACTGTTTTTTTCTCTGCTACCTGTTCAGCTCTTTGCCTGTTTTCAAGCTTCGCAAGATTATCAAATTCGAACCTTCGAGCGTTCTCAAGCTTCCTCTGGTGCCGCTGATTCCCGATACAATCAAGCGCTAACTCAATCTTTTGGATAACTTTGTGTTCCAATTGTTGCTCTAATGCAGCTTTAGTTTTGGAAACAGAAATGAGCTCAATTTCGATAAATAAAGCGCTTCTACATTGTTTGCCACGGAGTTGATTGTTTAGTTTCCGGAAACGCTGTGTATGTACCAGCAATTCTCTTTCGATACTTTTGATGTATTGAAGATTCGTTTCAAACTGGAAAGTTAGTATGGCTAAGCGTTGTCTCTGTGCCTCAATCATGAAGCTAATTTGTTCAATATCAGATTTCTTGTCTTTGATTTCATTCTCTAATGAGAACAGAGTAGTGGAGATAGCCATTCTTTATTCGATAGCTAAATGTTGTTGCTTTGGGTAAAGTGACCTGAAGTTTGAGTTCACCTTTCGAAGACAGGTAGTAAGTGCGATATTTAGTATGTGAACAAATTAAGAAAGTATAGTGGCCCTTTGTGACTCCAGAGCCGCACATACTTGATTACCGTATGTGTGAATGGATAAAGAAGATAAATCATGTTGTATGCGAGAACATCTACTATCCTTTGTTGCAGGGCAAACACTAGAGTCTAGTCATTAACCAGCGGGCTTGGGGAAAACGCAAATGTAACGCGAAAAGTGCTCACATATGCGCAAACACAAGAGACTCGTGCGTTGTGTTACTTGTACGTAACTCGAGCAAGCTTTACTTTATTGTGATTTTAGTTCAGTGGTGTGTGCGCCTTTAGCTTTACATTCTGAGTGTTGGTTAAAGATGTAACCAATTGCTTTCAAGGAAATCGGATGTAGTGTAGGTGGTTATCACAGTCCGCTCTCATTGAAGTGCACCGGGCAAACCGGGGTTCGAGTCCCCGCTTCCGAATTCTTTTTTTCGTTCCTCTTTTTTTTATTCAGTTGCGGGAAGTTATTAGGAGTTGAATCAAGCCCTGCTAGTGGTTTTGCATTCTATGATGCCTGCGGATGGATGGTCATTTCATACATCGACTGCTTGGTGCAAGGTATGGAAACTCTTCTGCATCCGTGCACCGAACCTGTATATAAGCGGCTGCATTGTAAATAGATACTTACCCCAGCTTTTCATCCTCGAGTACCAGAAAGGGATGGTTGTGTCAATACTTGCAATCTCTCACTAAAGCATGAGAGAAGGTAAAAAGTTAGTTGGTGTGATACATCAGTTTGTTTACTTGAATTCACGCTCAACTTTTTAGTCTGTTCTTCACCTGTTCGCGTGGCGTATAATTCAAGACTACTTTTACAAAAATACCAAGTAATGTAGCATAAACCTCAAGAAAACATCTTGAATATACCTCTTTCTACAACCCGTAGTATTTTCTAAGATTCGAAGACTGCAAAAAAATAAGAACTTTTGACTCGAATCACTTTTACAAATTTGTTGCAAAACAGGTGTGGAGCAACATCACATGCAAATGCAAGTGAAATATTTCGCACTTCGCTTGTGGTCCTCGCTTAGTCAAGCTAATGCCAAACCCACAGCGGGTTTCTCATCTGAGTCTTGTTTATATATCTGGACATAGCTACATCCTGCCATACACATAACCGGTACTCCCAGCTGAGTATTTTGCGCTCCTCGTACGGTTATTGCTAGTGGCCATTCCGATGGTCATCGTTTCAAAAAAACGCACGTGACCAGAACCGCGGACCGAGCCCGTTGCTTTTCCAAGGTTCCCTTTCTCTCCACACTATTGCTGTATGTTTGCTTTCCACGAGTGAACGTACTAAAGCAATGGCCGAGAAACGTCTTATCAAGGAGTTTAAGCAGCTCTCAAAGGATGCCGAGCCGAATCCTCAAATACTCGAGTTGGGTCCAGATCCTGATAACATTTTCCAGTGGCATGCAACCATAGCAAAGCCGAGTAATGAAGATTCTTTATACTACTACCATGGGCAATGGGACTTAGCAATTAAAGTACCCTCACAATACCCGATGTCACCACCAACAATCTCGTTTTCCAAGAAGACTCCAATTGCACACCCAAACATCGATATAAATACCGGGGAGATTTGCTTGGATATCCTCAAGCTGGAGAGCTGGTCGCCTGCTTGGAATATTCATCACCTTGTGGTGGCCATTCTCATGTTAGTGGACGATCCAGAGCCAGACTCCCCACTCAATATTGATATGGCTAACTTGTTCCGCCACGATAAAGTGGCATACAAGAGTATATGCCAGTATACGATATGGAAATTTGGCACATTTGTACAGACTGGGGTTCAGTTGCGAGACCTGAGTGGCGTGAAGGTGGTGGAGGGAATGAGTGTTAACTATGATTCTGTCGCTGATCACGATGATAAAGAACCATCCTCAGAGACGAATGTACAGGACTCCCAGAAAGAAACCGAGCGCATTAGTGAGCTTGTTAGCAGTACCATGCACCAAATCGAGTCCGATGCGCAAGAGCTAGTGCCAGAAGCCAGTGAGGCTACAAAAACAAGCCAGAAGCCAATTGGAGATGCGTCTGTAGGGGCCAATACCGCACAACCTGCTCCCTTGGCTACAGGGCTTGCTAGTAGGACTTTGACTTCGAAAACAACCGCTACACCAGAAACAGAAAAACCTGCAAGTCCAACATTGAGATCACCTTCTCCAGCCATCTCGGGCGAGTCGTCCACGTTTCAGTTCTCTGTTGCTAGGTCCCCGCGCGACATACCTATCACGCTTGTTCCTAAATCGAGGTCGCCTACCCCTTCAAAAGTGTCAGCACCAGCATCTATCTCTGCGTCTGAGCCTACATCTGAAGCTCCGACCCTCGACCCTTACGCTGCCACGCCACAGCCGACAGTCACTGCAAGTGTCCCAGTTGCAACTTCCAGCATTAAAGTAGAGACGCCTCAGTCAAGCATCTCACAGAAAGACCCGGAAGAATTCATCAAGGAAGCCGACCAACAAATTTCCGAAATTAAAAGAAAACATAGCACTAGACTCTCTGCGCCGTTACCCAACCTGATATCGAGTGCTGAGCCGAAGAAGAGTACAGAGAGCAGCGATTATTCTGAAACCGCATCGGCGTCCTCTGGATCCTCTTCATTACTGAAGTTGAAGAAATCAATGTCAATCAAAAGAAAGGAGCCGCGCATCAAACCTCCGCCGAAGAATACCGATGATGCAGAAGAATCTAAAAAAAGGTTCTCTAAGTTTAGAAACTTGAAATCAAACTAGCGGCGGAGCAATTATCTGGTTGGTCCAGTTTGAAAAGGGATCTGGCCCTCGAGCAAACGACTAGCCCAGCCCCAGTTCTTAATGACTTACGAACATTGATAAAGAGTAAATGTGTAAATTAATTCAAAATAAATATACAGTGAGACTTTTAGGCTAATTTGTCTTGTACCATTTGCAGCCAGAAATGGATGTTCTCAAACGCCAAGGCAGAGAAGGTACTTTCCGGAAGTGCTTTGAATTCAAAATGGGCTCCCAGGAGGCGTACAACTTTACCTCACCTGACCGTTGTAGTGTTCTAGGCATCATATGTATGTAGAGTCTAGGTGTGACCCCTTGTTAATCCGTTCCCCTTATCTGGAGACAAAAAATTGGAACAAGAAAATCGATACATGCGTAAACAGTGGTACTGAAAGCACCAGAGTGTGTGTAACAGGAAACTTTCTTCTGAACCTGCCACTAGTGCAAGAGGGTTTTAGCAAAGATTTTGTCTGACCCCAACTACAACTCGTCACTCGAAGTCGCTGTATCCACGTCGTTTGCTTGACCTTCATGACTGTCATCGTCCACGCTGTCGACATCATCTTCATCATCTTCGTCGTCATCTTCGTCATCATCTTCATCATCATCGTCATGTCCTGGATACCGTGAGTATCCGCTTGCTGTTTTGTGAACTGCACCCACATCTTCATATCTTCCATGCGATGTGTGCCTCTGAAGTTCATGAATAAACGACTCACTACCCCTAAGACGTAATGCTTCTGCAGAAGCAGCTGCGGCCGTTATTGGTTTCCCTGCACGGCTGTACCCGGTGTATACCCCGTTACCGTGTCCATACCAGTACATATTGAACCCCCAGTTGAACAACACTTTGCACATGTCCCACGCCCGAAAATCGGGCCAGAGCTTGTCTACAAACACAACCAGACACAGCAGCGGCACACACTGCCAGAGTAAGAAGTCCAGAAGTCGGTATGTCCCCAGTGTGCGCACCAATATATCAAGAGGTGGCAGATCCTTTGTGTACAAGAAGCGAGCCACGGTTTCCTCCGTGATGGGTAACAGCGGGTCACGAAGCAGTTCGGCTACCACTTCCTGTACCGCATGAGTCATTTCATCACGCGAAGTATAGGGGAAGCACACGTTGAGCACGGCACGCGTATTTTTCTCAGTCATGGTTTCTGTTTGGCGGAGAATCGCTAGCACATCTGCCGGGAGCAATTTCACGTTTCCCAAAATACGAATTCGGATCCCGTATTGCTCACAGAGATCTCCATGCTGGCAAAGCTGCTGCAACTTCAGTTTGGCTAAATCCATAAGCCATTCCACTTCGTACTTCAGACGCTTGAAGTTTTCTATCGAAAAGGCATAGCATGTCACATCCTCCACTCCTGCCTCGTATAAGAGCTCTAATATGTTGGCCATACTCTCGAATCCCATATTGTGCCCCTCCTTGATCTCTATCTTGCGTGATCTGGCATACCGCCTGTTGCCATCCATGATTATTCCCACATGACGTGGCGTGGGGCCAGCCCGAATTATACCTCCAAATCCTTTCTTGACGGTAGTGAGTACTTGTGAGTACCCGGGGAATGTGGAGACCCAGTCTGACATCCGTGGGTGTATATGATTTGAGGTAGACGAGCGATGTAGATATGTTAAGCACCTTGTGGCAGTGGCAGGCTTTTGTGTCTTTCCTTGCTGCTGCTGCAATGCGATGGCAGCTCCCTCCGATCCTGTGGATGCTGACGTACCCGGTTTGCATATAAGCCATGATTTTTCGGGAAACTGCTGTGGAGTTGAGGCAGTCAAGATGAGCCAGACGCAACAGTCTTCGGAGATGAATCATAGAAGCTGCTTCAAAGTGTCTACAACTCAGACAGAACTTTTAAGATCGTATCGTCGAACATGAGGTGTTCTAGCATAACGCTACGGATGTACATCGTGAGCCATAAGTGGAGCGCAGCAGGTTGCAGCCTGGCAAAACTTGCGAGTAGTGAACAGAATATAGATAGCCATCGAAGTAAATATCCAAGGAATGCTAATTGTAGAATGGATTTGTAAGCCTAGGTTTCAAATGTGCACTGAGAAATAATGGCTGCAAAAAGTGCTTGCATTTTTTCTCGTGTACGCGCGTTTAACCACCAAGAAAGAAGATCAAGCGCCAACTGTAGGAATGCACCAAGCAAGAGCAAGGTGGCTACTACAAAGTTTCGCTGCATATAGTGCATGTGCTCTCCTAAATATGTATTTTACATTGTCTTGAGTGTCACAAACATGTCAATAAAGGATGCTGAATAGGCGAATCAAACTAAGGACGATAAAGCACAATAGGAAGTAAAATTATATGAACTTCGCCCAGATGTAGAGGAAAAGAAGTTGAATTGACCCTCACTCCCACCGTGGAGTTTACAACTGCGCTGCACCCCTTCAATCGTAAACATATCTTGAGCAACAAGCTTATGCACATACCATCCACCAACGCGAACTTAACACACTTGCTGCAGACGTATTCTTTGGTTACCCCTCGATTGGAGTCGAATTTATGATTGGCTGTCCACTACTTATCAACCCGGGACACTATACCCGAGTGAACGTAACACATCCTTCTATGACTGCCTTGCTCGCTTCAATTGACCCCAACATTGCTACTTCCTCGGCTTGTAGTATTTGCAATCTTGATGCCATTTATGCAAGGGAATTTATCACATCCTTGCACCATGCATTAGTATGTTGATATTCCTTTTGGTCCAGGTATCGTAATAATTGTGACAATATTATGGTTTAATATTTTCATTAGCTAGAAGTAGTGTAGGCGTATGTGTTTCCCAACCAGGAGTGCATCTTCAGACATAGTATTCTAGCAACCATGTCTCACATGCCTCTTCTTGTCCCCCCCTTGGGTTTCCCAGCCAGCAATCGCCCACTTCTACACGATCCTCCTATCTCCTGGTCGTACATACCACACACAACTATCGGCGAATCAGAAAGCAAGAGCCGATTAGGGGTTTGTCCACTCACAGTCATTCCCTTTGGAATTTGCAGCTCGAGTCATCTGCAGAAGCGACCGAGAATTTCAGGTGCCCGCGATTCTTACAGAGTATCCGACATGCGTACAATAGTGGCCGTTCGAAAAAGAACAATCACTGAAACACGAGCCGTAGTGTGGCCCGTATTTACCTTTCACAATATGCAACGGCTCTCATGCAACATTTTAGAGTTTAAGCTTTAGAGACAGAAGGTGCCAAAAATGTTCTACCCGCGGCAACCTTCAGGGGCAACGCGATTTCGGGGCAAAGAATAATAAATGATAAAAGGTAATTAAATGATAAATCAACGACTGAGAACATACATCTACATAATTATACTGAAAGCTTATGAGAATCTAAGATCGAAACAAATCTGCAACCAGTGAAGCTTTTGACATATGTGAGCGAAGGTAAACTAACCATGTGAAACGTTATTGTAAGCGGTCGCGTTTCTGCCGGGTTAGTAACCCAGACATAAAATTCCATCTATCCAATGGTACATCTCTCGAAGCCAGCGAAGGAGTAAATTTTGTTGTTGCTTCTCACATACGGCCCCTTTGAAATTGTAAACGGCTCTGTGTAGCCCCTCAGAATTTACTTATTGCGTAATTTTGTTGTCATTGTTGTCACAGTGGATTATGAGGATAAGTCAAGGTTTCTCTCCTATGCAAACAAATGCGCCAGACAGATGCAATGGTTACCCAGCTACATATCTGTTGAAGCCATCGCTTTCACCCCTCTTCTTCATCTCCCCAATATATAAGTATGGGACATCTCCATTTCGTTAGCTGCAAAAAATTTAAACCATCTAAAATCTATATTCACCAATGGTCTCTTTTATCCATAAATTAGCCGCAGTACTGGTTGCTGCCCTTCCTCTTTCTCAAGCTGCCCCAATTGAAGAATTGTCCAAGAGAGCTTCTGGAGTTGTTGGACTTACTTTTGAAAAGTTCACTGGCCCAAAAAACTCCAGTGTCATCGCTCGCCGTGATGACTTCAACTCTCCTTTAACTAACGAGAACACTTATTACATCACTTACTTGGAGGTCGGCTCTGAGAAGGTTAAGGTAGGTGTTGATATTGATACCGGATCTTCTGATTTGTGGATTCCAGACGAAAATGCTGGCTCGTCGGTCACGAAGTATGGCTACTTCGACCCACTGTCTTCCAGCTCTGCTGTTGACACAGGAGACCAATTTTCCATTACTTACGTTGATCAGTCTGGTTCTTACGGAGAATTTTACAAAGACACTGTTTCGTTGGCAGGTGGAGCAGCTACAGTCAACAATTTTGAGTTCGCCGTAGTTGATCAAACTACCGTTGGCCAAGCAGGCATTTTAGGAATTGGTTTAACATCCTTGGAGTCAACTGACACAACATACCCAAACTACCCAGTAGCTTTGAAGGATGCAGGGTATATCGGCAAAATTGCCTATTCGTTGTACTTGGATTCACCTGATGCATCCAGTGGGTCGTTGTTGTTTGGAGGTAAGGACTTAGCCAAAATTGATGGTGACTTAGTCAAGTTATCACACAGTGGTGCTTCGACCGACTTGAGTGTCACTTTAGATTCGCTTACCGTCGGTGGTACGACTATAAATGCTGGGGGCTCATACTACTTGGACAGTGGTACTACTTACACCTTTTTCCCAACAAGTATTGCGGAGGCAATTAATAAGAAAATTGGTGGCGATGGAACTCTGACCTACCAAGGATACTATGTGGTACCATGTTCTGCCTCGGGCACTCTCACTTACAACTTTGATGGAATTAGCATTGATGTTCCAATAAGCGATCTTGTTCTCCAAGCAACTTCCACCAAATGCGTCCTGTCAATTCTCGCTGACGACAACAACTTGCTTCTTGGTGACTCTTTCTTGAGATATGTCTATGCTGTTTACGATTTGGAAGATAAAAGTATTTCGCTTGCTAAACCAAACTACACCTCTCAGTCAAACATTGTCGCACTCTAAGCAACGACTTCTACCTTTTTTTTATCTTTTCGTTTGCTAAATCTTCATAAATCATAGTTTTATGTTCTAAAAAATGAAAATCCCCTGTTGAGGTCATTTGTATGTACGTTGCCAAAATGGTTATCAGGACACATAAAATTGCAGCCGTTGCGGCTATAGATAAATGTTATTTTTTTCAACTTCTACATTTTCCATGAGCTGGAATATCACTATGGATAAAGTACAGCTACTGGCATGGCATAATCATCTTGACTCTAGTTAATGAGAGATGGCTTTAAAATTTAGCTAAATGACGCGTAAGCGATATTCCGAGCTCCGACCTGTTCTTCCGGTGAACTGCACAAATATAATAATAAAAGAATCAGATATTTCATGTTTGGAAAGATCCTGTGGCTTTATGGGCTCAGCCAGGGTTATTTTACATTACACCAACTTCAAAGGGGGAGGTTTCATTTATCCATCCACTTGAATGAAACATTGATTGTGGAGTCAATCATGTAGTAGCCACGCTTCTTACCACCCACTGTTTCACCTGCTGTTGGCAGGCACATTTCAGGAGTTTCGGTTTAAAAAATTAGCATATGTCTGCATGTAGCCAGCAGCTTTGCAATATCAACTACCACGTCTCCGAGGAAGCTACGCACTTGCCCTCATGCCGGTGTATGACCGGTACGCTTAGCATAATTGTAGCAACCGCTTTCAATATAGACCGAGATGGTCCACACCACGTGAATGCATCAATTAACCGCTGAGCGATAAGAGTCTCAGGAGGACACTAAATTTCGAGTGACAGATGACTGTAAAGTTTAAAACATAGGAAAGTAGGCATGCTTTAATATTGTAGTTTCCTCGAAAGCAATCGTATATTTTGAAAAACATAGGTATATCTGTTACTATCCCCGCTGTTATCAAACAACTTCATAAAGTAGCATGAATAAGATGCTCTACTGTTATATATAAAAATAGTAGCATATCGTCATCCGGGTGAAGCGACGTGCCGTGAAACAGCCGCCATGTAGAACAGTAATTAGCCATGAGATCCACACTCTACATCCATATTGATCGGAGCCATTCCAAGTTTCAGAAGAGTGAAATTCCTATTCCCAGTAAAACAATGGCTGCTTTGGACAGAAATTCAACGAATGGAGCCGACTTGTTGAAATCGGCAGTCAACTCTAGATTAGACATAGATGGAGTCGAGAAGGTATTTAATTGACGAGTTTCCCCATAATTTCGAGACTATTTTAAACTGCATTCTCTAAAATGGTTTCTCTTTCTCTTAAAACGTTACTGTCTATCGCACTTTGTCTCACTACCCCGGTTTTAGCTGCTCCAATCGATGGTCTCACAAAAAGAGCCCCCAAGGTGCTTGGATTAGAATTTGACAAAGTTGTATTGAAGACGAATTCCTCGCAGCCAATAGTTCTGAAGCGTAGTGGACCTGAAAATTCTCCTTTAGTTAACGAACAGACTTACTACATTACCTATTTGGAGTTAGGCTCTCAGAAGACTAAGATTGGTGTTGACATCGATACTGGCTCATCAGACTTGTGGGTTCCCACTTCTGGTGCTGGCTCGGGGGTTACTGAATACGGCCTGTATGATCCCTCGTCGTCTACCACAGCGAAAGATCTTGACAAGGCATTCGCTATTTCTTATGGATTCGCTGAACTCCTGACTGGATCACATGGAGAATACTACACTGACACAGTGGCATTAGGAGACGGCTCTGCACCGCTCACAAATTTCGAGTTTGCGGTTGTGGACCAGACATCGGTTATAAACAGTGGTATCTTGGGGATTGGATTGGCTTCCTTAGAAACTGATGCATACAGCAACAATGGCCCACAATATCCCAACTTCCCTGTCGCTTTAAAGAATGCTGGATACATCGACAAATTGGCTTACTCCTTGTATTTGGACTCACCAGACGCAACCACTGGCTCCTTGTTGTTTGGTGGTAAAGATTTGGCCAAAATTGATGGTCCTTTGGTTAAGTTACCGCACAGCGGTGAATCTCAGAGACTCGATGTCACATTGAACTCCATCACTGCTGGTGGTCAAGAAATTGACTTTGGAGAGGCTGTTAACTTAGATTCAGGTACAACGATTACTTACTTGCCAGCAAATATTGTCAGTGCCATTGCTTCGCAACTTGGTGGTATCGGATTGACAGACGGAGTTTACCAAGTGGTTGACTGTGGCAGCACGGGCTCGATCAGTTACAATTTCAACGGAATTTCTATCGATGTGCCTGTTCAAGACCTCTTAGAGCCTGCTTCATTCTTTGGCTGTCATCTCTTAATCGCGCCAGCGAACAATTACCTTTTAGGTGACAACTTCTTGAGATACGCCTACATTGTGTACGACTTGGAAGATTCAAGCATCTCACTTGCCAAGCCAAACTATACTTCTGACAGTAATATTGTTCAGTTGTAGGTGCGATGCTACCACATATCGACGAAAATTACTAGAATATATTGTTTCCTATGATAGTATCTTATTGTAGTTAATGGCTGCAAAATTTTCGCAGCCAAGATACAAGCACATAATTATGTCGAAACATGGGCAAATGATGGTAACAATTTTTCTTAATGGAACTTGCTGCAGCTGTGTATTTCACTTATAACCTTGCATACTCTAGTGTCCGTAGCTTAGGTTCATTTTCTACATTAGATTTCTACTCCATACCTATCGGGCGGAACGGAGTCCACGTGACCCCTGCATATATCAGCTCATCTCAAAATTTCATTACTAAGAGCTCGAAAACTCGCCATCATTAACATCGCCATTCCTTCTTCTTTTCACCTTGCTTCAACCATACTCAACAACACTACTGATGTCAAGAGAAGAAGAAAATCCAGAATTGGTTCAGGAGAATGACGAATACCTCAACGTTGATGAGGTTGATGAGGAAGTCCCTGAAATCGAAGGGTCTATCCCTGTAGATGAGGATGATGACGAGGCCACTGAAGACCACGATATGGCAGATGGTGATGATGACGATGCCATTGAAATCGACATGTCCAACAACTCTTGGACTTACTTTGATCAGCACAAGGATTCTATTTTCAAAATTTTCAGCCACCCGTCTTTGCCCATGGTTGTCTCTGGTGGTGGTGACAACACCGCGTTCATGTGGACCACTCACACTCAGCCTCCTAGGTTTGTTGGCGAGCTCCAGGGCCACAAAGAGTCAGTTATCGCTGGAAGCTTCACCTGTGATGGCAGTCACGTGATAACAGCTGACATGAATGGACTCATTCAAGTGCACAAAGCTACCAAAGGTGGCCAGAAATGGGTGAAGTTTGCTGATTTGGAAGAGGTGGAAGAAGTCTTGTGGGTTGCCGTACACCCGCAATTACTGCAGTATTTTGCCTTTGGTGCTAATGATGGTTCGGTGTGGGTGTATCAGATCGACGATTCCAGCAAGAGTTTGGTACAATTGATGAGTGGGTTCCAGCACTCCTTGGAGTGTAACGGAGGTGTTTTCATTCCTACAGAGTCCGAAGATACGCTTTCGCTTGTAACGATTTCCGAAGACGGAACAATCATCAACTGGAACTGCTTTACGGGAGCGGTCAACTACAAATTGACACCACACGAAGATTTTAGAGGTGTAGAGAGCCCCTGGGTCACGATATCCGTTCATAAGAATGTGATTGCATGTGGTGCGCGTGATGGACAATTGGCGATTATAAATAACGACAACGGGAAGCTCGTGCATATTGTCAAGACTATTGACGATCAAAAAGTTGAGGATATTGCCGAACTTTCCATCGAGGCCCTCTCTTGGTGTGAAAGTGATCAGTACAACTTATTGGCAGTGGGATTGGTTTCGGGAGACTTGCTTCTCTTTGATTCTGCCCAATGGAGATTGAGGCGTTCGATCAAATTGGACGACACGATAACAAAGTTGCAGTTTTTGAAAAACAGCCCGATTTTGATCGGTTCGTGTATGAACGGCCATGTTTACAAGTGGGATGCAAGAACTGGAGCTGAATTATTTGTCGGAGTTGGACACAATATGGGAGTATTGGATTTCACGGTGACTGAAAACGGTGACAAGATTATTACTGCTGGAGACGAAGGTGTTTCGTTAGTGTTCAACACTGCGACTGCGACTGGCACGTCCACCACTGCATAGATAGAGAATGTATATTAGGTCTTATTAGCATTGTAAAGAATGACGTAGACTTAGCTTTGACAGGTTCGAGGTCGGTTGCGAAATGGGTTTAAGGCAAATGGGTGCAAGAAACGTCTCACCACTAACTGCCTTCCCCCCCTTCTATGCCTTCCCCCCACTTCTATGCTTTGCACCACCAGATCCCCTCTACTCAGGTACCCACTTTCGGCTAGAGAGTCATGCTCTATTCACGGCAGCATCCCCTCATCACGTTACCTATTGTTTCAGCTAAGCCGCACATCGAACAAGTCCACACGTGTAAAACCCACACACCCATGCTTCAGCCGCGTCTCTGAGCGCAGCCGTAATTCCTAGTGCATGCATAAGGGAGCTCTGTGGCTTGTGCATGTGCCGAGGATTGAGGACATTCCATGGTAGCCAGAACCTAGACATCATGGAGAGGTGGCTACTCGTCCAGAGGTATTGAACCTCGAAGTTGAACGATTGCCAGTGAGGAAGTTGGTGTCAATTCAAGAGAGATTTTTGATTTTTATTTTTTTTTCTTGAAATTATGGAAAATTTCTTGTCACTCATTTATGCTATAGCTAGCTTTTGCCAATAAACCTTAAACTCCTGCAAAAGGCTATTGTTATAGAGGTCACCAATATTGAGGATCCCGTAATCAAAATCCACATACGATAAGGTAGTGGTTATATATGGGGACCAAAATTCCTGGGATCTTTGGTTCTCGTGCTTCTTTCGCATATTATCGTTATTTCTTCATCTTTTATTGCAGTTTCCTAAATAACATCTATTAATCACGATGCCACACCCTATCAACTTCCAAGCTTTTGGTAGACCAGGTGACTATGCTCTCTCTGTACTTTTACGTGGTGTTCAATTGTTATTCACCATAATTGCTTTGGGAACTTCAGCTGGTGCGGTTCCCTTCGGTCGTTCTGCTGAAGCGGGCCCCATTCTTGGATTAGTGGTTAGTATCATTACCCTTTTTTATATTGTTGGAGGATTAATCATAGTGCGACTCTTTACTCCTGTGTTTGCCCTTGTTATGGAGTCACTCTTGACTGTGCTTTGGTTAGTGGCGTTTGCGGTTTTGGCCTCAGATTTCGCTCAGGGTAGCTGCACTTTTGGGGGTTACTCTGGGTTCTTCTATACCATTGGGTATCATCTGAGCTCATGCCAATCAGGTAAGGCAGCTATTGCCTTTTGTTTCCTCACCTTTTTGTTGTTTGTGGTGACGCTAGTATTGCATGTCATATATGCGTTTTACCCCTTCACCAAAGTCAATGGGGCCATTTTACAAACAAGGTCCTTAGCCTTTGGAGGCATATTCCCATTATCTGCTTCTGAAATTCCTCACCTCAACAATGAGGTTGGAACAGACTTGGAAAACCCATCTGACAAGACACACGAGGTCAATGAAGCTGGTGAGGTTGGCGAGACTCACGAAGTTAGAGAAGCCACTTTACCAGATCCATCGCCGGAAGTCCACGTCGCTGAGAAGTGATATAAATTTTGCTTTAAATATGTTTCTTTTGTTATTTACTCCCTCTTTCACTCCCTTCAAAGAACTATATCAATTAATATACGACGAGATCACATAAGAAGCAGTTGCAGCCATTTTGCAGCAATCACGTGATAAAAATAGTGCGATCAAAACACACGCGTACGTTAATACGCGTCACTCCATCAATCATATCCTACGCGAAGCAGACGTTCCTACGCCCCCAACACACGTCACCATGACTGTCGACCGTTCATCATCGCCTCCAACGACTGTACCATCAAGTGATGTGCTTGATACGGCCGAAGTGCAAACCGTAAACACGTCAGCAACTCCACCTACTCTCCAGTCATTCACCGCTACTCAAGACCCAGCTACAGAGTCCGAGACTGCGACAACAGCCGCCTCGGGCTCCTCCAAGCCTTCTTCCTCCGATATGCTTTTCTACTATGAACAACTCCTCCCTTTCCGCTATGTGTTTCAGTGGCTCAACCATTCGCCGAAACCGTCCAAAGACTTCACTATGCGTGAGTTTGCCTTTGAGTTCAGATCAGGCGCCTACCAGCGTTATAATTCATTCACGTCACAGGAGGACTTCAAGAAGTCGGTGTGCCGGGCCAATCCGATGCGTTTTGAGGTGGGAGCTGTGTATCTGGCGAACCCACGGGAGCGTAAGAATTTACCCAAACTGGCACTTAAACCATTAGCTAAGGAGTTGGTATTCGATATCGATTTAACCGATTATGACGATATCAGAACTTGTTGTCAGGGTACAGCAATTTGCACCAAGTGCTGGAAATTTATTCAGGTGGCGACGAAAATCATCGACGCACTGTTAAAAGAAGATTTTGGATTCAAACACCTAGTCTGGGTATTTTCCGGAAGAAGAGGTGCGCATTGTTGGGTTAGCGACAAGAGAGCTAGATCTCTCGATGAGAGCAGCAGAAAAAGTATTGTAGAGTACTTGGACGTGGTAGGCGGGACGAAGAGAGCACCAACCAGCATTGGCGGTGCAGGATTCGCTGCCCCGAAGCTTCTTCTTCGTCGGCCATATCACCCACACATAGAGCGGTCGTTTAACATTCTCAAAAATGAGTTTGCAACTATAATCTTGAAGGAGCAGGATCCCTGGAATACATATGAAGAACTGGGAGAGAACACCACGAAAAAGATTGAAGAGCTCCTTTCTTTTATCCCTGACAAAGCACTCCGTGTTGAGCTCAGTAAACACTGGCAGCTGGGAAATGCGAGTAATTCGCTCACGAAATGGGAGGATATAAATGTGTTTGCCAAGAGAACTCTCAAGAATCAGCTCCAAGTATCACAGCTTAACGATGCAAAGAAGGATATAATTGTTTACTACATGTACCCGCGGCTCGATATGGAGGTTTCCAAGCAGGTAATTCACTTGTTGAAATCTCCGTTCTGTATTCACCCGGGTACGGGAAATGTGTGTGTTCCCTTTGATCCATCTAGAAACTTGGACTCCAATAGAGAAAATGACCTGTATGGATTCAATCCCATGACTGCTCCTAATTTAAGGCAATTACAAACAGAATTAGAAGACTTGGAGGGAGCTCCAAGTGATGACACGCGCAAGCACAATTATGAAAAGACAAGCTTGAAGCCGTATGTGGACTATTTTGCAAAGCATGTGAACTCGTTGATGCAAGATGAGTTAGGAAAGCGTGAGCACGAGAATGATTTGGAGTTTTAGTTTGGGTGATAAGACATGCCGGGGACTGGAGATAAGAGTATCATCCCTGGTGTTGTAATATAAAACCTCAAAGGGTAGCTCCAGGATATGTACTATAGATATTACGCACACATATATACCATGTAGGTTTGTCTATTAAGTTACAGGACACTTTTGATCACTCGCCAGCGTATCATCGACCTCTTCTCTCTCTAAACTTCCGCTATTGTTCTTGATGACTATTGTTTCTATCTTACCCACAGAATCCAGGTGGCACCACTCTAAGTACTCCAATTTGCTGTCGTACCTGATTGTACCTGACAGTAGGTATATATCGCCATAATTGAGGTACGGGTAGTGCCATTTCGGCACGAAGATGATGGTTGGTGCGAGTTCCTTTCGGGCTGTGCAATCAGCTGAGGACAAATTCACCAGCAATGAGAAAGTGATACTCGCCAAGTCGAACGAGGATTTTTCGATATTTCCCGGCGTAGCCACTACAAACGGCCTGATCACTGCACTTGCAGCTCGGACTCCGTCTGGTGATGGATAACACTTTTTGTTGTGGCGGTGCTGAACGTTCGATGTTGTAGATGAGATAAGAGTCAGCAGGGCTACTGAATACGTATCCGTGTCAGTGTCGTTATCACCACCTAAAATGACATTTCCACCATGTGTTACTGGTGATGGAGATACTTGGTCTGAGCCAGTCGATCCAGCAGATTCTGACCTGCCTGAGGCAATTCGACTTAAACGCTTACTTCGAGATTTCTTCATCAGGGCGCGAATACTGCTCATCAGCATCTTACGTGCTGCATCTGCCGATACGAGGGATCCAAAGGGACCGCCAGTTCCGTTATTAAATAACGCTGCATCTTCATTTCGGTCCTCCGGTGACCAGAATGAAAAGTCTTCGTTATTCCAACGGTCACCCCACTGGTGGCAATTGGCACTACAATAGCACCAATACGTGTGCGACATTCCAGACCCTTCGAGAGCATACAGAATCGCATCAAGAGCAGCTGTTTGCGAATAGTACTTACCAGTTTCGAAAGCACGTTTATCATCCATATCAAAGGGCATGCCAGTCTCTGACATGAGTATTGGGATATCGCCCAAGTATGCACGGCACTCTGCCTTGATATCCAAAAACTGCTTACGTATGCAATTACGTATCGCCTTTTCGCCGAACACAATTCCTAACACTGGGTTGATATATCGTCCACGCATAATACCGAGAGTGTCAACGTTATACTTTGTGTTCCAGGTTTTGAACATGAGCGAGCACCCATCGTAATAGTGCGGGCAATATACGGTTTTGGAGTCAATAAGTTGTCGAGGATCATCCTTAAGCAAAGGCGGGATTTCCAACACTGGAGGCTGGATAAACACGAAACAGTCAGGAGTGCGGGCACGGACAACTTTTCTATGGGTGGCATAAAAATCAACAAACTGGTTATTGATGAAGTACACAAGATCCACCTTGGCGGGTACATCAGCCCTCGAGGGAGTTGCTTTTGAGTCATGTGCAGTTTCAGCTTGACCACTTCCGTACTTCCTCAAATTTACCCCTTCATTGAAATAGTTCGGCTTTAGTAATTTTGCCTTTTGTTTTGCAAGCAGTAACCTCCTTTGCAAGTTTAAACTTGTCAGAGTATCTTTTATTAACAGCTTTAAATCGTAGTCCCATATGCCGTTTTGTAAAAAGATGCATTCCCCCATTCGCCAGCGTGGGTCTCTCAGCCAACCATAATGCTTATCAATATCCGTAGCCACTTCGGGAAGCATCCACGCACGAACGCCTTGTGGGTCAACCACAGTAACCCCATACTTTTGCGGACCTGTGAGTGATATTCTATATTCGTCCACTTCCACGGGGAGTCCCATTCCTAATATCATCAGCTGGAAAGCTGTGGGCGTCGTGCCGACCCGTAACTGTTGATGCGCCGGGATATAGTTCAAATGATCGTGACCTACGAGTCCACAATTCGGCTCATTCATCAGTTCAAACCCTAAAAGTGTACCGTCGCTCACCATTTTTGGGAGCTCAGTAGTAACTTTATGCCAAAGACGATCTACAGCCCCAAAGAAGTGGTCCTGAAGATATTGCTTAATGTTTTGACCATTGAGATTGCATTGAGGAAAGTAATCGTCACCGGCAAAAAAAAAGGTAAACATGACAAGCGAAGCAAGCCGTTTGTAGTTGGACGTCCAGATCATTTTTTGGTACACTTCAGGGCCTGGAGTTGCTTCAATTACATCACCAGAACCTGCAAGTTGGTCTTGCGATATGTGTCCGGGCAAAGACAGAATCTCACCTGAGCCATTACCTTGACCAGGCACTCGGTTAGTCGCAGAAGAAGAAGCAGACCCACCCGCACGCTGGAATCTGGCTTCGTTATGCAAAACTGCCGCTTCGTTGCGTACGAAGACAGTTGGGTCTAATCCGGCAGCATACAAGGTCCACATTGGAGCCCCGCTACCTCCACAGAATCGAGACCACACGTCCTGGTGCATCTCCAAAAACACATATAAGCCGCCCACTTTATGCAATACCCGAAGTACTTTTACTGTATAGTCTAAAAATTCCTCGTCGTACTTCCCCGGTCCTTCATGTTCTAGAGCTTCCCACGTTACCAAGTACCGGATCGTGTTGTACCCCCAACTTTTAATTCGGCGAAAATGTGACTCAGCTTCTTCTAGTGGGAAAGGTCGCCCTACAAATGTGACCGAATCTCCGCATGTGTAAAAGGTATCTTTCGGGTCAGAGGCATTCCCGAGGTATGAAGGAATGCCAATGAAGGAGGCATCGGCGCCCGTGATATTAGCACTAGAGCCGGTGCCAAAAGGCAACTTCATTGAGGCATCTAGATTGATCCCCTTTAACACCACCTTACGCCCTGTCTTCTTGTCGATAAAAGAGCCGTTTCCATCTGTGTCAAGGGGCGTGCATTCGAGTACAGACCCAGAGAGTGTAGACCTTTCGGCAGTGGGAGCGATTGAACCAGCATCGCCAGTTTGCTGCCGAAGAGACTGGAGTCCAGTTAATGAGACTGCCTGCGGCGACCCATACAATCCAAGCTTGTCCAGAATAGCTTCTCGGAAACTACCAAGTGTCATGAGGCATACACTTGAACTAATAAAGAAAAGAAGTGGGATGTGATTTTCGGTCCCCACTCACCTAAGCCATTGCTTCAGATGTTTCCGAGACTGCTCGCTAAAATCGTGGGGAAATTTCCCGACACATGCGGCGACACATGCTGCGACATTCTGAGCAACAGGTCTTTGCGGGTGGTCAAAGTTCAAAATTTTGCTGCTAATATGTCTATTAATATAACCTATGTAGTCTCCTTCTTCGGAGAGCGTGACTGTCTGCCCAGTGGCTACCGTAATGTGGCCCGAGCGCAGCAGAATATTAACGTATATGGTTCAGTCCGAGTATTGGATGCTTCCGATCACCCGATGAAGAACTCTTCGGCTCCGACGAGCGTGGCACTTTGCATCGGTCTATCCTCTCAAGTTTGCAAGGGCCTTTGCCTTTGCCTGACTAGCAGACTGCAACCGCCATGCATCTTGGCTTTGCGCAAACTTGTCAAATAACGGTACGATCTTCTCTCTCTTCTTTCTCTTGCTAAGATCAGCAGCATCTGCTTGCTTGAAAAAAGTGGGCGCCAATTCAACAAGCCACTTAGGGTCTATCACAGTAACACAGTGCATGTACTCCTTTGTGGTGAGCAAAAGCGTGTGGTAGATGACGTAGTCAGGCAGTTTGCCAAAGAGTGCAGATGATGGGTGAAGGTGCACCGGTGTTTGCTCTACAAGCGATTTGTACGCGGATGATTCAGCAGAGCCCCCGCTGCCGCCGCTGTCTCTCTTTGCAGAGAATTTGAAAAATCCAGAGCAGAGAGCACGCCGCACCTTGTCGAGATCCTGACCGCACGATACAATTGGGTACCGATACCGTTGAAGTATCATAAGCAATTGGCGTCTTACCTCTTTCGCTCGTGTCATGCTCCGTTCCTGAATAAAGTTGTCCTTACACCACTGCTTGGAGAATCCGCTGAACTGCCACGCCTTGTACACGTTTAAAAGTGTGAGGTGATCACCTTGCGAATGCATGAACCGTGCTTTCTTCTGGTCCGCCTGTTGCTGCTGGCGTTTGTCTCGGGGCCGGTAGAATATCGTTTGTACTGAAAGCATGGCGACAATTGTCATTATTTCCTCGGAGCATGCAAATGAGGGTTCTGCAGACCGGATAAGCAGCTTGGCTAGGGCAGGGCTCATGGGAAAATCCGCCATTTTACGACCAAGTGGGGTCATAAAACCCGAGTCATCAAGAGCTTCAAGCGTGTAGAGCTCCTGGAGCGCCGTAACCATTGTATTGAGTGGTGGCGGGTCCATAAACTCGAAATTGAGCAAATCATTGATACCCATAGCTTTAAGCATGAGAATCGTAGATGACAAGTTTTGCCTCTGAATCTCTGGGATTGTATTTGGAAGCATCTCCTGCTTGTAGGCTTGCTCGGTATAGAGACGATAGCATTTTCCCGGACCTGTACGCCCTGCCCTACCACTTCTCTGGTTAGCCTGCGCCTGCGAAATGGGTGACACCACAAGCGAATCCATCCCCAATTTCAGATCGTACGCGTTCACCTTGACAAATCCAGGGTCTATAACGTAGAAGATCCCGTCAATGGTGAGCGATGTTTCTGCAATGTTTGTAGCGAATATGCATTTACGCGAGCCAGCGGGCGTTGGCTCAAAGATACGGCTTTGAATCTCGGAGGGGAGTGACGAGTACACCGGTAGGATAATGAGAGGCGGGATATTACTCTTTTTGGAACCTTTACTACCATCTCCGGCACCTAACTGCTGCATTCTACCATATAATGCCTCACAGCTTGTGTCAATCTCCTCCTGACCGGTCAAAAAGACTAATATGTCTCCATTTGTTGTTGGTTCCAGTAAATGTATTTGCACTACCGAGTCTAGCGCTGCAGCCAAGTAATCCATTTCTGGTTCTCGTGTATACATAATTTCCACCGGGTACGTCCTACCTGGAATTTTCATGATTGGACAGTCGTTGAAGTATTTCGAGAACTTTTCTGCATCCAAAGTGGCTGATGTTATCAACACTTTGAGATCTGGGTTCTCTCGTGCTGCTTGTTTGAGCAACGGGAAAAGAATATCAGTAGCTATTGTACGCTCGTGAGCCTCATCAAGCATGATCACAGAGTACTTGCTCATTCCTGGGTCTGTAAGGGCCTCGCGCTGAAGCATACCGTCTGTCATGTACTTGATGATAGTATCAGCGCTAGTCTTTTCCTCAAACCGGATCGTGTAGCCAACTTCTTGGCCCACTTTGCAGCCAACCTCCTGTGCCACTCGAGTCGCTACTGACACAGCTGCCACACGTCTCGGCTGGGTACATCCGATAAGCTTCCCACCGGCATTGAGCCCTTCCTCAGCCAAGTACTGCACAATTTGGGTTGTCTTTCCGGATCCGGTCTCTCCTACAAGGACTAGAAACTGGTTTTCTCGTACTGCGGAAACAATTTGAGACCGGTACGCAAAAACAGGAAGTGATTCTCGCTGTTCTTTGATGGAAAGAGTGGAGCGTTTTCCGTATGATGCAGAGGACTGGCTGGATCTCCAGGACAGTTCCGACTCGAGGGCCAGTATACTGGCCGTAACTCCACCAGAACCTGTCACAGGCCCTCCACTTGTACCTACGGTTCCCGGCATTCCTGGAACTCCGGCCATGGGGTCTACTTCGCCTGCCCTCCTTGCTCTTTCTTTCCTTTCCCTGGCTAACTTTTCCTTTTGTTCTTGTATTTTCTTGTCTTTGAATTCTTTGGCAAATGCAGACCCTTGTTGAGCAGCACGCCCGAGTGATCCTTCAGGGTTCTTGATGATCTTAACCGGAGCGAGCTGGAGGGATGCTTTCGTTTGGCCCTTGAGGAAAGGTGGTTCGTCGTCGTTGAGCTCGATGTCAATCTCTTCATCCGGGTGTCCATCTACGTCTGCACCAGATCCTGTATTTGATGCGCCGATATTGCTGCGACCAACTCCAGCACCATTTACACCAGTGCTATTACCAGCTCCATACTCAGCTTCTTGGAACTCCGGATAATCACTCGCAGAGATGGCACCACTTGCAATGAGCTGTCTGATTTCCCACCGTTCAGGCGACGTGAGTCTTCTTTTCACTTTAGTTGGAGCTTGTGTCGGTTCCAGATCTCTACCCAATGGCATAGCGTTTGAACCTGTAGCTCCATCATCCTCGTAGTTGCGCTTGCGCAGGCGACCTCTTGCCTCTGCGTCTCTTCGTATTTCGTCTCCTCTGTCCTCGCCTGTCACCTGGTCCACTCCCCTCATGCTGAGGGTAATTTTGTCTCGTTGTCGCTTGCCGTTGATTCTCTCTATTTTCTCGATCCTCACAAACACCTCTTGGTTTACTTTGATCTCGTCGCTTGGATGCTCTATGCGGACACGCCCGTCGAAGGAGAGCTGTGATACGTGACAGAGCCCTGACCTCCCACTACCTTGGAGTTTGATAAATGCACCGTAGGGGGCAATGTTGGCCACCACTCCGCGGGTTATGGTACCAACTTCTTCTGCCACGATTTTGTGCTCGTGCTGGGCGTGAGGGTCCTCTTTGATCCGTATCTCCATCTCCTCCTCCTCCACCTTGACCTTGGCGTTTGGTATACTCAATCCACTAAGCAGAGTCTGCGCTGGGTTCCAGACCGATGGCAGTTCGTGTTGTTGCACTGGCGTTTGGGATGTTTCTTGTTTCACTAACGGTGCCACCAGCTCCTTCTTCACGAATGTAGTGGCGGTCGTACTAGCGTCCAGTTTCGCGCCAGCCCCTACACCGGCACTCTCTTGGATCCTATAACTTTCGTCAATCAACTCGGCAGGGAAATCGTCCCCACCTTCGTCCCTCACCACTCTCCCATACTCTTCGCGCCCATGTGCGCGCTCGCCAAGACTGAGTAGAAATCCTGCTAGGGCGTGGTCATCGTCTGGAACCCCAAGATGCTTCGATATGCATCGCGAGAGCTCCGTGAGCACTTGTTCGTTTGCCATGCTTTGGTTCTGCTTGCAATCAAAGTGTCGCCACCAACCCCAGACCCGCTCCGCAAAGGCCGCTCCGTTTGTGTGGAGGGGCATCGCAGCAGCGCGCGCGCACGCAGCCAAATTTCGTGGGCTCGATACTTCCCCCACCACAGAGCACCCGTGTGCACAACAGCGCTTGTTACAGGTACTGTTGTGCTGTGGTCTCTACAGTCTACAGTTTTCTCTATGTGTAACGTATATTCGTTTTGCAACTTGGCTATGGACTCACAGAGTCGAATGTGGGCTCCAGAAGCTGTGGGTACCTCTGTAGGCATTTTCACACGTGAGAGCAAAGGCCGGGCAACCATTCGCCTAGACGTAAATCCCAGCCCTTCGAGAGAGGTCCAGCAGCACGTACTGCAAGTTCTCCCGGTGCTACCAGAACTGAATCTAGTAGCGTCTAGGCCAGCGCAGGGATTTCTCTCACACCATTCTTGTCCACCACCTTGACGTAACAGCCCTTAAAATCGATAGGCATTCTGCGCTCCAACTCGTCCAAACAATCCTGCAACAATTTCAAGCCTTCGTCCACCTTCATGTCTGTTCTGTAGTGCCTGTCCAAGAGTGACGTGCAGTAAAACGCCGCGTACCCGTGTGCTCCGTAAGGCAATTCGGCTTGTGTGCCCAAGTAGTCGATCCAGTTGAGCAGAGGCGTGTCCGTCTTGACGTCGTAGCCTGCAAGCAAAACGTTCACCTGGTATGGCTTACGCGACCTGAGCAGCGTCAGCAATTGGTTGCGCACAAACAGCGCTACTGCCTTGGGCGACAACTCCAAGTCATTCTCCCGCATCGTGTGAAGCTGAATGTTTGCCTGTATGTACTCGGTGAAGTGTACTGTGTCTCCAGACTCACCCGTAAAAGCCACGAGGTTGTGCTTGTTCAAAACCCGGGTCTTGTCGTCTGTGTCCTTCAAGATGGAAATTCCACGTGTGAACGCTTTGGACGTCGCGATGATTGTTCCGTCCAGGACTTTGATTCCTAATATGATATCCATGCTGTGGTCTATGTGGAGTGCGTGTGCTTAGGTGCTTTGAGTGCTTTCGGGGCCTGATGTATTCTGCCTGTCTCTTTGACCTTTGATGAATCCTCTTTGTGAGATGGGGCCAAAATTCGCGTGTTTGGTGCCTGTGTCTGTTTTGTCTTGACGTGAATTGGCCGACAAATGGGTGAATTGACTGGCTAGCAAAATGCCTTTGGCGTTGTCTTGGTGCTGCGATTTGCCTCCGGCGCGCACTCACTCGCCGCCCACACTACGGTTTCCAGAGGGTGTGCACGCACCGATATTGAGCACACTCTTCGTTTGTATAGGCAAGAGAGCTGAGTTCTACCACCAGGGCAGTATGGACAATGTGCTGCATTTGGACGTGCCCTTTGGTACTGTTTAGAACACTCCCTTTACGTTTTCATTTGAAATGTTAGAAATAGAGGAGTTGGATAAGCTGGCGTGTTTTGTCTAAATTTTGCAGCCAAAAAAAAATCATATTGCGTCTATTAAAGTAAGAAGAAGTCGCCGTTTATAAACGAGTATTGCCATCTCATGGAGCTGGTATCCCATTAGCTGGGCCCATGATGCTCATATACGAGTGCACGAGGATTTGCCCAATGCGTTGCTCTAAAGACCCCGCTCCTTGAGTTTTCTCTCCACAATGCTCTCGATCAACCTGGTCAATGCGCTGTCCTGTGTGGCTATTTGGGATTGCAAGTTGACCTCGATTTGTTTCTCAATCAATTTACCCGTCAAATCCACCTCAATGTTGACTGTGTCGTTGACGGCCTTTTTGGCCAAGATCACTTTCAGCTGCGAGTAGCTGATGAGCATGATCAGAAACTCACCGCGCGAGTGGTCCACATGAGTCACTGTGAGCGACGTGCCGTCAATTGCAATGAACCCCTTCTCTACTATGTACAGGATGTACTCTTTGTCTCTGAGCTGGAACGTGTAGGTGATGGCATTGCCGTCTGGTTGGGCAGCAGTGATGCTTGCAACGGTATCCACGTGACCTTGAACCACGTGACCACCCAATCTTACGTCGCTAGTGACGGCTCTCTCCAAATTGACGAGAGAACCCTTTGAAAGGTCGCCCAAGTTGGTTCTCCGGAGAGTCTCTGGGGCGACTCCCACCTTAAATTGGGTCTTGGCGTCATCAAATTCGGTTACAGTCAAGCACACCCCGGAGGTGGAGATTGAGTCTCCCAAATGCACGTCAACGAGAATCGGGGCGCAATCACCGATGGTGATGGAAACACCGCCACCTCCAGACGAGGAATCGTCAAGTGGGGTGTACTCAAGAACAGTACCAATGTGTTCGATAAGGCCAGTGAACATTGTGCGGAGTGATATACAGAGGGGGAGGATACTAAAACGAGAGAGGTGACTATCGGATTCAAAGATGAGTAAGACAGATGGTTATGTGCAGGACTTTAATATCAGGTAAGAGTCTACGCGGGGAGGCCGCCAGGGGCACAAAGGACAAGTCAAGCGTGTATCCCTGAGCACATCAAGCATTGTGTCTACTTCTGAGCGGCTCAAATGGACTCTTTAGTTCTGATGCCAACTGCGATGACGCTAAAGGAAATGATGAAACTTATTTGTCCGGGGCTTGGGCTAAAAATGTTGCTATTCAGCTATCGCAAGGTACCGTTAAAGTCTGAACGGTGACTCGCACGTCAAGGGCCAGACTCACGCCATGGAATACTACGCGTAGTATTTCCACGTTGTTGTTTGGATGCGTCACAGTACTAGATAGGTGTCAGGGAAAGAAGGAGCGAGTGTATGAGGATCTGAGTATGAGAGCATGGTATCGGAGATTGAAGAGATTCGTGGGAGGAGCCCCATGAAGTAAGCAGCAGCAAGGCGATCTATTGGCAAAGAGCACTCTATAACATATGGCAACGGCAGAATACGACGTGAGAAGATACAGTCACAGCAGCTTTATAGCATCCACATAACCATACCAGACTTAAACGCACCGGAACAGCAAACCAACCATGTTGGGCCTCCCAAGAGCTTGATGGCTGCGAAAAAGACCTTGCCTGGTTGAGCATTCGAATTTGGCAGTACCAATCTGCGTGCGCGCACTCAAATTTAGCACACCCAAATCCAAAAAAAAAGAGTTCAACACTCACTTCTCTCCCAGTTACTGTAAGCCAGCCCCACTCGCCAGCATGGTATTCAGATTTCCCGTCAAGTTTGCTATTCCCAAGCACTCCTACTTGAACGGCCGTCTTATCAAGGACCATTTTAAGCGGTTGCAGGTAGCCGAGCATGAAGTGACTCGTAACGCTCTCAAATACATCGCTAAAAACACCGAGTTGCCCGCCAGAGCTCGTGTGGAAGCGCAGTTACAGTTGACTTCGATGCCTAACTATACGCGCCCGACCCAGATTGTGAACCGTTGTATCGCTTCCGGTAACTCCAAGTCGGTGCAGAGCGAGTTCAAACTCAACAGAACCGCGTTCAGAAACAGAGCCAGAGCCGGACAAATTCCGGGCGTCAAGAAGGCCTCGTGGTGAGACACAGATCTCTCCAGTCGCCTAACCAGCCATGTACATAGCAATGATAGAGTAACGTTTGCGCTTTTGTAGAAACTACACGAAGAGGATACACGCGACGGAGAAAGGGGCCGGTATGTGGCCAGCTATGGCCATCTTCTCAGCAGTGGCCAGATTAAATGCTGCCCTTCTCGCCGTAGCCGAAGTCCCCCCACGTCGAGCAGGCGCCGCCGGAGACACAAGCCGTCAACATCTCAGCAGAAACTAGCCACATCCTGCTGGAAAACACATCACGTGCGGCCCTGGCAACGAAAAATTTCAATTGTGAGCCATCGGCCGTTTTCAAGTCCAAGCTTGTCCTCTCTACTCCCACGTCGATCCGCCATGCTTCGTCTCACACGCCTTCCCCATCACATATTAAGCCGTCCCCTTGTCCCACAAACAGCGATCCGCAGCTTGCGGTTGCTTCCGGACTGGTCCAAGTTCAAGAAGATTGAGCAGCCTGCAGGACACATTGTGGGAACAGTCAACGACGCAACCAAGATCCCGCTTGTGAGCTACTATGAGGGCGCGTACCATTGGGTATACGAAAGGGCGATACTGGTGGCATTGATACCGCTCACGGCGTTCCCCTTCATCGGCGGTGTGGAGCACCCCATGGTGGACGCCGTATTTAGCATCGGGGTGTTGTTTCACGCACATGCAGGATTCAAGGCGTGCATAATAGACTACATCCCTCTCAGAGTGTACGGGTGGTGGCACAAGGCTGCGTGCCGGTTGTTGACGTTTGGCACCTTTGTTTCCATGTACGGGGTGTACGTCTTGGAGACGGAAAACAACGGGTTGTTTGAGTTAGTTCGGAGCGTCTGGTCGTTGTAGGCTCCCAATGGATATATCACGTGACGCTCCTGTAATATAGCTACTGTACATAATACCACGCTGACGATAGTGAGCTATGTAGGAGCCGGTGGGAGGACGCGGGGCCCGTGCTACCGAGCGCAGACGGTCGCATAGGCCTTTGTATCCTTCTTTCCTCCCTCCCTCCCTCCCTCTCTCCCTCTCTCTCTCTGTCTCTCTCTCGCCGCTGCTCCTCCATTCTCTCAGTCCACCACTAGACACCACATTACACAAAGCTCGGTGAAAGTTCCTGCACACGGCTAGCTCGTGCCCAGCGCTCACCGCAGCGGCGACTCCGCGCTTTCGCGTCCGGTTGCTTCGATACACGAGACAAGCTCCACAACACTGCAGAGGCCCAGAGGTTCCCGAGCAACCATGAGCGATCCAGAAGACTTGAACTACGACAGAATGGACGACGACTCCGAACCACGCAGAGACCGTGCGCCCGAGTCACCTGCACAGAACGAGCAGTTGCAAAGTAAGGGCCAGAGCCAGGGCCAGAGCCAGGGCCAGGGCCAGGGCGAGGGTAACGGCGCCGGCGCCGCAGGAGATGCGTTGTCCGCAAGTGGTAGCGGTAACGGAAGCTCCAGCAACAACAATAGCGGCGGGAACGGAGACTCGGGGAAAAAGTCCGACCCAATCGACCACCAGGGACTCAGAACAGTGGACGAGTTGGAGCCACAGGAAGAGGTGAGCTACACGGTGGAGGAGGAACCCTCGTTCAACAGAACGCGGGCACTTTTCATTGGAAATTTGCGGCGGCCCATCAACGCCAACGAGTTTCAGAAATTTCTCAAGGAGCTCCTTCAGCGCGCGGCTGACTCGTCGGCCGGCGGCGAGTACGTTGTTGAGCGTGCGTGGTTGAACCGCACGCGGACACACGGCATTGTGTTGGTTGACCGCGAGGAAGGCGCGGAGTACTTGCGGAGCCAGCTCAACGGCAGCATCTACCCGCTGGAGCAGGACGATCTCCGCTTGAAAGAGGAGTTTGAGCGTCTTGAGCAGGAGCGTTATGACCGCGAAGTGGCCGCGTACGAGCGCCGCCAGGCCGAGCGGCTCGATGCTGCTGGGGCACCGGAGATTCCAGGCGACAGGGCCCCCACTGAGGGCGGTGCCAACGGAGATGGTGAAGCGGACGACATTGACATAGACAGCGGCGCCCCGCGTGCCGCTGAGCCTGCAGTGAGTGCGCCCGTACCCGAGCTCACACCGCCAAGGCCACCGCGCCCGTTCCAGCCTGTGCGCAACCCACTCTACGTGGACTACATCCCGGTGAAGGCAATCAATCAGTGGATCTTTGAAGAGGACCGGGGCCCACGCAACGGCAAGTGGAAGATTGTATACGAGGAGAACCCGGACGGGGCCATTTTGGCTACACACATTCTTCTCAACGGCGATTTTATTCCGCGGTACCGCGGGAACAGTAGACGTGGTCCCGGAGGACGTGGCGGTGGCCGTGGGGGCCGCGGTGGACGCGGGGGTCCCAGAAGAGACCGCGACTCGTACGCGCCACCGCGCGGCGGAAGAAGAGACGGCGGTGGCGGCGGCTACTACGACGCACCGCCAAGAAGCACACACGACGGGTATGGTGGCGCACCGGCTCCCCGCCGCGGCGGATATGGCGACTACTCGAGAGACTTTGACAGAGAATATGATAGGGGGTACGACCGCGAGTACGACAGAGGATACGACAGAGGCTACGACAGAGGGTATGACCGCGAGTACGACCGCGACGACGGACGCGGCTACGCAAGAGACAGGGGATACGCCCCGCCACCAAGACGCGGCAAGTACAGACAAGACCGCGACACCTACATTCCAGGACAGCGCGGGGGAGGTGCGAGTGCCGGAGGCGACAGCTACGTGCCAGGAGAGCGCGACAGAGGCTATAACGAGTACAGAGACAGATCCCGCTCGCCATCGAGGTAGCGGCAAAGTAAGTAAAAGTGGTATAGTAATGTATTAGTATACAGATACACAAATGTAGTCTACCGGATGCGAGTCCCTGTGCGAGGGGGAGGGAGTCTCTAAGTAGAGCTTAGAGGTGAGCTAAGGGTGTATCTTCCGGTTGCTCCCAGTGAGGCCGAGTCCATCAAGCTATGACTCTCTTCCCATAGCCCGATGCCAGCGTAGCATAGCCACGGAGCCAGATTGTGATAGTGTACAGGGCGCCAGCGCGCGCCTTCTAGTGGCTGGGGGACTAGCCCGGGGTGCACACCTCGCTGCGCTCGTGGTCATCAAGGATGCTGTCGGAGCCAATATCCATGATATCTTTGCTGTCTTCATCGTCTACGATGGTGCTGGAGATGTCCATTTTGTCGTCGTCCGAGGTATTTGTCCGGGGCCTCTTTGTGGACTCCTCTGCGTCAACGTGCTCGCGCCTTCGCCTCACAGGCGACCGAGGGGCGCTGCCGGCGCCTGCGCCGGTTGCGGTGCTAGTGCTACCGAGCCGCGCTGCTTCCACCGAGCTCGAGGCTGCAGACAGGCCATTGGAGGTGCCGTTAGACGTTCCGTTGGACGTCCCGTTGGACGTCCCACTGGACGCGCTGGTGACCGACCCGTTTGGGTCGCTCGATGCAGGCGTGGGCGACAATGAAGTGACAGGCAAAGTGTCGGCCGGCTGAGCCACTAAGTGCTTGACAGGCGACATTTCCATGTCGCTCGACAGCGGCAGTTCTGCTGCGTCCAGTGCCTCAGTCGAAGCCGTCAGTGCGTTGGGCTCGCTCGAGTCACTCAGATCGCTTCTCAGTATGACTTCTGCGAGAGCCCCCGACTCCGACTCCAGCTCCAGCTCTCTCAGCCACAATATCTCCACCATGTGGATATGCGGGTTTGCAGGCGGTATGTGGCCGTTGGCTCCACGCGCTATGGCAGCGGCAGCGCTCTCCGCACCACTGCTGCCGCCCTGCAAACGCTCCTGTTCTGTCAAGAACCGCGTGGGTGGGAACTCGTCCACACACGACGATACACATACGAGTCGTGCTAGCGCATTGAAGTATTTAACGAGATTTGCCGTCGTGTTAAGCGGGTATCCTGAGCCCACGGGCTCAGAGAGTAGCTCGGCTAGCCTTACCACCGTGAAGGGTGGCTGCTCCAGAAACGCTCTGGCGAGCTTGCCTATAACTTTAGTTCTTTGTGTCTCTAGAGTGCTTGCTACAGAGTGGCTGTCGATAGTAGCAGCAGGAGCAGCAGTAGCAGCAGTTGCTGCTGAACGAGCTGCGGCACCGACAGCTTTGGAAGCGGCCGTGGTGGCACCCGAGCTTGTGAATTTGCCGGACAGTGACTCATTTATAGCTGCTTCCGCTCCCGCAGGCGGCTCAAGCACCGTCGGCTGTAGCGACTCAAGTCGCGTGATGATTCCTGGCACCAAAGGCGGCCAAGGCGCCTCTAGTTTGCGGCTGGTTGCAATCTGGCGCAACGCGGCTACGAGGTCGGCTTCCATGCTCGGTGGGTAGAGTAGTTCAGACCAGCGCAGCTGTGTGTCAGTGCGCGCGTGTTGTTGTTGACGCGTACCAACTGCCCCAGCCTCTGCTCGGGCACACCTCTGGCGCCTGTGCTCTCGTGTGGGTGTCTGGCGGTATGTCGCACGCGTAGCTCTATGTGCAGGACCAACTCCGAGGCTGCGACTCCCACCAGCTACTGCGCTGGAGGGCACCTGAGTGTCTACGAGTGTCTCGGAGAGACACTAAGTGGGCTGCTCTCTGCGATAAAGCGAGAGGACCACGAAGCTAGTTTAGGAGCCGCCCCCCACTGAGAATGTACCAATTGAAAGCCCCCAGCTCTGTAGCTTCTACACTCCAGAGCCTGTTGCGACCATCCTGCATACATCACACGAGTCTCGCCGGTAGTGAAAAAAAAAAATTGCAGGCTCCACAAGAGACTGACTGGAATCAATCTTTCACTCTAGCAAAGCACAAGAATGTCCATGATTTCAGTTGCTGCGAGGCGGTTTACCGTACTTGGGTGTCGGCCGATGGTTTTGTCTGTTGGGTTTTCCCCGAGGTGGAACAGCACTGTAGCCGGCGGTGCTGCCATTGGTGCGACACAGGCAAAGAAAGAGGGAAGCGGCAGCAGCGGCAACAGCAGCAGCGATGCTGCTAGTGGTGTGGTGATCACAGGAGGTGAAAATACCCAGGGATCGCCATCTACAGCGCCATCTACAGCTTCACTTCTTGCCCAGATATACCCAGTAAACAAAGACACTATCACAGACGCAGACGTCGACGAGTGGCTCGCAGCAGTGCAGAAGCTCAAGCGTGGAAACACCGAAAGCGCCTCCACTGCCGAAGAAGTATATCTTCAGCAGCTTACAGCAGAACCACAAGAGTATCTCAGCGAAAAATTCGAGCCCACAGAAGAGCAAGAGGCGGAAGCAGAAGCAATCAAAGACACGCCAGTACCAGTGTTCAGCCACCCAGTGGTGGAAAACTTTGTGTGTCTCATGATGAAGGACGGGAAAAAGTCCAAGTACCAAAAGATTCTCAGCCGCGCACTCTACATCATCTTTTTGAAGAAGAGACAAGACCCTGTGGAGATTCTTGCGACAACTTTGGACAGATTGGGCCCACTCATGGCTACCCGCACAGAGAAGACAGGAACCGCCAAAAACAGAATGGTGCCCTACCCACTCAACCAAAGACAACGTAACCGGTACGCGATCCGGTGGATCTTGGACGGTGCGTCTAAAAAGAAGTCCTCCGACTACTCCGTGCGCTTGGCCGAGGAAATCATGTCTGCCTACGACGGTAAGTCTTCAGGCTACGAGAAAAAGACCCAAATGCATAGAAACGCCATCCAGCAGAGAGCCTTCATCAAGCTCTAATTGTACATAGTAATAAGAGAGAATCTCACGGACTTCCTGTAGTTTTTATGGTATGGTCACGGCGTGTCTCTGGCAACACCTTCTGACGGGCTGGTTTGACTCATCGAAGAATACTCGGTGGTCTCTACGATGTGGATCGAGCGGATCGAGTGTAGGCGATCCATACTGTGGGTGCAAAGCACTCGCTAAAACTTCCAACCGAATCCTGCATAGCTATAAGTTATTGGGCTCCAACCAGGAGTGCTCCACGTTCTTCCAGCGCAGTCCAACTATACAACTTCAGGCTGCTCGTGATATAGCAGAGAATTACTGCGTGAAAGGGGAGATGTCGAGCTCGCACGCGGTTGTTGCAGATGTAGGAGATGGTGTAGCTGAGGCTCTGCAGCTGTCGCAGCAAGTGCGCCTGGCTGCGATATCTACCGATGCAGCATCGTCTCTTGCTGCGGCTATGAATACGCTCACAATTGACTCTACTGTGAATCCGTCTGCTGAGACAAGTTACTATGGTTCAACTTCTCTTACCTCCTCAATCGCTCTCTCCGTTTCCGAGTGGATCCGTAGCAAGGTTGGCCTCATCACTCGGGAGAAGCGGCAGCACATCGAGCTAGAGCTCAGGTTTGGCACCATATTGGACCGCAGTACGGAACGTAGGATCAATGTACGACACCCAACCGTTTCCGAAAGGTCTCCAGCTAATACCCGGTTCAAAGCTGGCGTCAGCGAGAGGCAGTGGAGACGTATCGGTGCAATTCTCGATCGGAGGAACTCTGCTGCACACTCGCCCGATAGGAGTGGAACTCATGGGGAGTTCGAAAAGCATCAATCTAACATAACAGACACATTCTTTCTGATACCAACAGAGGGCAATCTGCTGCAGAAAGTGAGAGTCTCTGTTGGTGGAGATGATTCACCCACAGCCATCAGCAAGCAGCGGGTATCTGATTTGTATATCCATGACCCCTTCGTTTTGTATGACTTCCGGCTCTCATTATCGGTGGAACATCCAGTAGATTACATACCACTGGACCAATTGCGGCCCAAGTTGACACGGGAAAAGCATCGAACAAGCTGGAACCACCGCCGATCTGCAACTTGCTTTGACTTGACACAAGTACAAATACCGCGGAACCGTGGACATCAAGCTCATGGACGGAGGCCGAGACACAAGACACAGCGAGGTGCAGATCGCACCTACGAAGTGGAACTAGAGCTCAATACGAACGAAATGCTCGCGAGATTCGACGATCCAAATAACGAGCGATTACAGGTTCTAGTAAATGATTTTCTCAGAAATGCATTCTCATTTTACACGGTAGTAGAAGGAGTAAATTCCAGGGCCGAGAATAACCAGGTGACGAAGAAGAAGCTGCCCCAAGAAGCACCACACCAAACGAGGACAGACTACCACCCGATGCGTGCTGGCACGCGATCCGTGCGAGAACCCAGTTCTGCTCCATAAAGTAGCCACTACCCCAATGACTGCTTTATGGTACCATCTAGAAGATCAAAAGCCTCCGGGCGAGGCGATACCGTCGAGAGGGATTCAATCGGTGGAATGGCTGCAAATCCTGCATACACACGTTGGCACAGCCGTACCCCATGGTTCTGTGACTGAACGGGTTAGCAGCCACAAATACCTCTGATATAATACGAGGCTATATCAAAGAGCAAGTTAGACATTCTTTGCTAAGGATTCAAAAGTATCAGTACATGCATTGGTCGGTCTCCGAGGGGCTACGTGACCTTCGGTACAACTTTGAGTATGCTAAAATCAGCTACAGACAGCGCTACTATAGCAACAGCCGTAACCCGAGGGTCATTCAGTCTCGTATGGGTAACGATCAACTTTTGTCTCTCCGAACGTATCCGAACGATAAGTATTTGGTCAAGCCGGGTGAGTTTTTGGCATTAGAGCGGAAACAGTGCCGGCCCGTAGAGATTGTGCCTATCCAAGATCCATTTTTGGATTTTTCACGGTTAAACTCTATAGAGATGAGTGTGAGTGTGGCTGAGGGAGAGGAGGAGTCGCAACCGCTCATACTTAATGAACCTGACAGATGGGGCATTAAATCGAAAATCAGCGGCTTCAAAGAACGCTACAAGAGTATGCACCTGCTGCAACTGTTGCTGCCTGTACAGCTCACACTCCCGTCACCGATTCTCGAAACATTAACCACTACAGAGAGACCAGCGGAGGATTTTACCAAAACAAATTCAATTGAGAAAGAACAACAAGCTCCCGAGTTGCCTCGGAGGAAGCCATCGCTACTAGGAAGTGGTAGTAGAAGGCTCTCACTACACAAGTTTTTCGGCACAGAAGGCGAAACTGACATTTCCGAGACACCAAATAGACTTCCGGGATCCGTTGGATCGAAGCAGAGCGCGGGTAGCGAAGCGTGGCGCAACGTGTACAATGACATTTCACTCACTGCCGCCAGAGTGTCGATCGGACACGCACCCAAAGATCGCTCGCACTTTAAAAATTTGAGCAGCGACTTCATTGCGGCTGAGATGCACCACCAGGAGAATACGCGTGAGTACACAAGCAAGAGAAGAGTGGTCTCAGAAGACGATGTGCTTAAAAGTATCAGTACGCAGGCACCTTCATCTCGCAGATCTGTGTATAGGGAAGGATATGACTACGAAATATTCAGTTTGTATGACTTAACAATAAACGATAGCTAATGTGCCTACACCAGGTTGATTTCCTCAATATTGATCTTAAACAAGAACCCGTTTCTGAACTATGGCACCTCTTATTGTAGGAGGCCCCTCTCATCCCCATGTGAAACCTCAGCCTATCCTATCTCTTCATGCGTGGTACGATGCAACTTTTTTTTGCAGCCATTGTCACGTGCCCGTATTTCTGCAGCTTTGCAAGCGAGTCGAGAAGGAGCACGTTCGTCCCGTATCGACACGCTCGTCCCGTGTTGACACCCAGAAGAGAAGCAGAGACGTCGGCATCCATTGAGATCATCTCTTTGCTTCCACTGGCCCCTCTTTATATTGCCTCCCCCGGTACCCACCTTAATAGCGTAGCAGCCGGCTCCACGGCTCACGTGACTGCGGCCTTGCAATTCCCCCAACCCTGATTGGCTCGCGTTCTTCCCTGCAGTACGGGTGGATTTTCAACCACCCGCTGAAAAAAACACCCGCCGAAGACTCCTGAGTAGGTCCTGCTGATCGCTGTTCTGCTTCACCTTACAGCTTACCCACGCACCAACCACATCAACTGAAATGTTAAGCTCCAGCACCGTCCGCTCTGTCGCGAGGGCTTCTGCGTCCTCTGCGCGTCGTTTCATCGCCACTGGCGCCACTGGCCAGACCAAGTTCACCACTCTTGGCAACGGTATCACTGTCGCTACCGAAGTCAACCCTTTCGCCACCACTGCCACTGTTGGTGCCTTTATTGGTGGTGGTTCCAGAGCTGAGCACCCATACAACAATGGTGTTGCTGCGTTGACTGCCAGTCTTCTTGCCTCTGGTGCTTCCTCCACTCCAGGTGTTCTCTTGTCCTCCAGCAGCTCCAGAGAGACCAACGGTGTGCTCGCTCAGTCTGCCAATGAAGATGTTGCCGAAGCTGCCAAGGCTATTGCTGCCATTATCTCTGGTAGCGGTGCCGCTGCCTTGGAGAAGGCTGATTTCGCTGCCGCCAAGGCTCAACTCGAGGCTCAGGCTGCCGCCGTAGAACTGAACCCAGCTTCCAAGGTGTACTCGCACTTGAACGCCAGTGCCTTCCAGGGATACTCTTTGGGTCTTCCAGTGTACGGTACCCCCGAGTCAATTCCAGATCTTCAGGACAGCGACGCTCAGCGCTTTGCTGAAAAGCACTTGGTGTCTGGCAACACCGTCATTGCCGCCTCCGGTAACTTCGAGCACGATGCCTTGGTGTCTGCTCTCGAGGGCGCACTCAAGGTGACAGAGGGCTCCAAGCCAGCTACCAAGCCAGCCACCTTCTTGGGTTCCGAAGTGAGAATGAGAGACGACACCCTCCCAAAGGCTTGGGTATCGATCGCTGCTCAGGGTGAGGGACTCAACTCCCCAGCGTACTACGTCGCCAAAGTCGCCGCTGCCGTGACCGGCTCGTTCTACGACAAGTCCGCCATCGCCAAATTCCAGTCGCTGAAGCTCCTGTCGATTGTGCGCGAATACCACATTGTAGACAAGTACACCTCGTACTCGAACCTGTACCTGGACACTGGTCTCTGGGGATTCAACGCGGAGATCTCCAACATCTACCAAATTGACGACTTTGTGCACTTTGCCTTGAAGGAGTGGAACAGATTGTCGATTTCCGTCACCGACGCTGAAGTTGCCCGCGCTAAGAACACCGTCAAGCGCGAGTTCTTGGAGGCTCTCTCCACCCCAACTGCTACTGCTACAGACATCGGAACCAAGGTGTTGCTCACTGGCTCTAGACACTCTGCACGCGAAGCACTCGCCAAGATCGACGCTATCACCACAAAGGACGTCAAGGCCTGGGCACAAGTGGCCCTCTGGGACCAAGACGTGGTTGTGTCCGGTACAGGACAGATCGAAGACTTGTTGGACTACATGAGAATCAGAAACGGCATGGCCATGTTGAGATGGTAAGTGCGAGTAAAGGCGCACACGCACTGCTCAGGCCATTGCCTGCCACTGCATTCCCCCGCATCCCTCAAAACATATACACATTGGGCCCGCGAGCCGCGGGCCGCTAGACGCGCAATTGTTTATTGTATAATCGATATATACGAAAATTACTGTAGACAGGGAGAGGTTGAAACAAGCTATTAGGCTGCCATGTCATTGCGTGGATCTACAACCACAATTGAGGATCCGCACAGCCAATGTTCTCTGCTGTGTTATTCGTTTCGGTGGTTATTTGGAGCTGTGTTTTGGCTGCAAAAAAGAGAGGAAACTGCTTCTTTCCTACATAGCACAACCGTTCGTAGTGATTTTCATTTATTACTACTGTGTCTTGATACTTATGCATACGTAGGCAAATGAGTGAGAACCTTCTCTATATCTCACAACAAAGGCTGCCCTTCTGGCCCTTGGAATGAGTAGCTTGTACTCGGTCCAGTACAATTCTCATATCATACCACTGTCCTTGAAGTTTTGCTGGATTATCACATCTGTCACGGCAGCGAGTACAAACTTCATAGAGTTCGTGTCTGTTGCACAAGTGTTGTGAACATATATCGGTTTCTTTGTTCTATTGAGCCCTAGAAATAGACCTGCAAAGAACTTCAGTGCCTCTTCCACAGATGTCGGGTCACCCTTATACTCGGGAAAATGGTGATGGAGAGGCAGGCGTTTGAGTTTTTTCTCAAAGAGATCAGACTTGTTGAGGAAAAGGATAAAGGGAGTATTCACAAACCACCGAGAGTTGCATAGCGCATCAAAGAGAATAATGGCCTCGTGCATCCGATTCACGCGCTCATCCTCAAAGAGGAGCTGGTCATACTCAGAGAGGGCCACCACAAAGAGTATCGCCAGCACTCCATCAAAGTGGTGAATCCATTTTTGCCGTTCCAGCCTTTGTCCACCTGCGTCCAACACCTTGAAATTGAACGATTTTATGTTGAAGTCAGTCTCCGTGATTCCCGTGGTTTTGATCCTTCCCTTGAGGATATCTGTATCCAGAAGTGTGTAAGAAGGGTCCGCAAACTGACGAACGTTGTCAAAGTAGTATGCGGCATTACTCTCGAGCTGGAACTGAGACGATTGCTCGAATATGCGTCGAATTCCAGCATCTTGAGTCCACAATGCCTCCACTGCAAGTGCTACTTTGGTACGGTCCGGATCTGCCGTCTGATATGTCAGAACTTTTTGGAGCTCGGCCGTGAGTTCCTGCGGCGAAATCGTATCGGCAGCTCTTTCGTCTCCGAACCCATGGGCTCTTGGTATATTACCAGGAGACTCCCAAGGAGTTTGAAGCTGATTACCTTGGCCACCTGCTTGTCCCAGAAATCTTCGCCTCTTATAACTCTCGCTATATCGAACTACGTAATCGTTCAAGAAGTTCCCTCCTGCTGCGCTTGCCTCAATTTGGTGCAATGGGTCGATCCGTAAAATTAACTGTTTATGACCCTTGAGTGGGCTTCCGGGCTGATCGCAGTCGAGAGCAACTCCGCGTTTGCGCGCCTGGATGATGAGCACTTTCATCGACTGGATAAGATCTACCCAGATCACCTGTGCATACTGCTTGCGTTCCGCGTGAGTAAAACCTCCCTGGTGGAGAAGCCGGAGCTGCTTGAGAACAGTCGACTTGCCGCTCTCTCCGGCCCCGAGAAGTAACAACTTGAACTTATTCTTTTCATGCCGTTTGCGTGCGAGAATCTGCTGCTCAATCATATCATCAAGGCGCTTGCCCTCAAGGAAGGGCAGCTCATCCTCAGCGAGTGTAGATGCAGCACAGCCCATTGAGTAATGATATTAGCTTTCTCAGAAGAAAGCTGGAAAATTGGCACAGTACCCGCGTTTTGTACTAGAGATTGAAGGTGAGAAGTCCCTGGTTGGGGTCCCACACGAGGCGTAACTGGTCCATGTGGGACTTTTGCAGCACAAATGTGGCACTTTGAATACCTGCGGGTGCTCGTATTTTTCCCGCAGGGGCACAAAACCCCTACAGTCTGTTGTTGCATACGCTGCAGGCATTGCGCGCGGCTTTTTGCAACCGTTTGTTAGGAGCTTGATAACAAGGCAGAGATGTCTCAGGATAGGGGGCGCCTTCCGATGGGGGAAACTTTCGGGAGCCTCCATTTTGCAGCATAATAACTCCACGAAGCGATACTACCAGATGAGAAAAGCGCCACTGAATGATATTACTCTCAGTCCTGGGTTGCTTACTAGCTTTCGTCTATTCCTATATAGTACACACAAACCCGAAGTAGTACACGCTCACTACGAATGTTCCCAAGAGAAGCAGGTGCTGTGCAAATGCAAGCAAGTTCCACTTGTAGAAGAACGCCACCGCTTCGTCCGCTGTACGTCTAATCCGTGAAGTCTCCGCGCCCTGTTGTTGCGTGAAGGTGTAGAGAGGCAACGGAGATACGTTCACTTCATTTGTGCCACCTTCTTCCGCATCCTCCTGCCCACGAAGGAAATTTGAAAGCTTGATTGAAGTTGCTCCCTTATCTGCTCCCGTGTCGAGCGACGTGTAGGCAGCACCGCCGCCACGTCCACCGTTTCTCGCACCTGAGTACGAGCCAGACCCCAAGCCTGGACGTTGTTTGATATCGCACCATAAGATAGCAAGCCCAGATATAATAGCCATTGCCACATAAACACCTATATTTACGTAGGGGGTGGGCAAAAAGCAAATTTCGGTCTCGTAGTGGACTTGGTTTGACTCCTTTTCAACCAAGAGCGAAAGCAATTGCACGGCTGGATATTTGATTCCCATGGCCATACTTATGGATTTCACGGTGATCTCTCGCACAGTGTTGGAGTGTTGTGCGTCGCAGTAATCGTGGTCATCGCCGCTATAAATGAGGTCCGGGTTGATCTTCTTAAGCACCTCATTGGTCAAGTCGGGTGTCAACATGTTCTGGTACTGGTAGCCTTTCAATAAATGCAACAGAGGGTCCTTGGTTTCCCGGTTGATGGGAGAACACGGCAGCTTTTCCAGGTCTCGATAGAGCGGCACGTGACTGAGAAGAATCCGAGGGTGCAGCTTCTCTTTCAGCCCCACCATGTTCAAGAAGTCAATCGCCTTTGCGCTGATATCAGTGTTTGTCGAGGAGAGCGAGAGCGAGTCGAGCGTAATAAACTCCACCCCACAAATCTCATACACGGTGTTAGTGTGTCCAAAGGTGTCTTCGAACCGGTCACGTGATGGCACTTTTACACCGTCACCAAACCCAATATCGTGGTTGCCAGGCAAATTAGTGTGGAAAGTGTAAGTGGACGGATGGTGTGGGAAGATACGGTCGAACCGTATGAGCTGCAGGTCGTAGTACTTTTCACTGCTGGATCTCCCGTTGTCCATCAAGTCACCCAAGAAGAATACATGCTCGGGCTGTAAAGAATTCATAAGAGCCTTGTAGTTTTTTTTAATGTAGGTGTCCACTGTGTGCTGGGAGAGAGATAGAAGGAGCAGGTTCCGGTCAGGGTATGTGTGGTTGTCGATGAGCTGTGGGTCGGCAATTAACATAATAGTCGCTGTCTCTATTTCACGATATGACTCGTCAGAACGTTTGACTGGCTCGGACGAAGCTCCCTCTGCAGGCGGCGGTGGCGGAGCAGCCTCCTGCTGCTGCTCAGGAAGGGCAGCAGCCTGATCCACTTCCACGAGGTCGATGGCTTTAGGAGGAGTCTTACCCTCCACCGCTACCACCGGCCATGAACACGCATTCGCAGCGATTCGAGGGACATAGCGCTCGTAGAATAAAAAGAGCGCTAGCCACACTACTGCTAGCGAAATAAGCACCTGGTTGATGCTACGAATATGATACGAACGCATGGGGGACTCGTGTCAGCTAGGGGGCCAGGTCTCTTGTCGGTTCCGACGCGCCCCATAAACCTAGGAAGGCGTATCCGGGCTACTTTTAGCGCGTCGTGCACGTGATGCGTGCGAGTTTGATCCTGCGAGGCTGCGTGAAGCTTCTGCGACATAAGCAGCTGCAACAGATGGGCGTCTACAGCAAGCAACCACGGCTGCTGCAGGGGAGAAAACCATGGAAGACTGGGAGAAAATAGTAATCACTTTAGTGCTCCTTTTTCTTTTGCACCGGGGCCACGCGCGCCTCCTAGACTACTGGAAGGATGTCCACGACGTTTACCTATCGGACCAGTCGACGGTGGGACCAACCCGCAAGGCAAATGAGTCCGCCGTTTACTCGTCCAATAAGCACATGTCTGGATTGCGTGGTGGGTTGGAAATCCGCTATGATCACTACAAGATACGTTCAGGTAATTTGAGAGACATATGGCAGGTGTATGTGTCTGGAGAGCAGAGACGGCGGTCCGGAAGTAGCACAGGCCGGATCGGAGGAGGACACACCAGAAGTAGCGATATAGATGATAATTTTACCGCGACGGGCAACTCTGGTAACACGGGGGGTCGTATTTCTGTGAATGGAACTACGCTTGATATAGCATCCGTCAATGCCCAGGCGCAGAGACTCGCCTCGGAGTTGGCTCAGCATGGTATAGACGAGGTTTTCTTTCACAGCAAAGAGCTTTTCGGTGACGTTTTGTCGCTTGTTGCCCTCATTGGGTGCTTCCTCGCGCAGCTGACTGTGCATTTAGTGGGCGAAGGAGCAGAAGGAGAAGTGAAGAGCGGCGCCACCTGGTACCGTCAGGGCGCCATTGGCAGCGCCATTAATGTGCAATTGGACACCACTGGAAACCTAGAGTTTGCGAACATCTACGAAAGCAAGTTTGACAAAGGAATTCCCCTCAGATTGACGCAACGTAGTGGCAACATTGTGAGCGAGATTTCATTTACACAGGCTAACTTTGCCAGCGCAGTGGCTGCTTTCTTGAAACATTTACCTGAACTGCACGCCTTGAACTCAGAGGACACAGTCTTGCTCCAGTACACGGGGTTAGGTGACGAGGTGAACACTCTCGTGAAATTGTTAGGTGCATTTGTGGCAGGCAGCAAAGTGGAGCTACATGCGAGCGTAGTAAAATCTAGTCGCGATGAGCAGCAGCAGCGGTTACAGAAGCTGCAAATAGCAGCGGCAACGGTAGTTTCGATGTCCGAGTCAAGCTTTGTAGAAGTATTTGGCCCAGAGTGCTGCTCGCCACTCTCCACACTTCTGTCAATCCGCCTAAAGCGGTCGCTTCAGATGCTCTCGTATGGCGTATTCTGGCCAATTCGATTTTATGCCAAGCAGCTTAGGGTAATCTACGTTAACCGTCCAATAGGGCTGCGAGCACAAATTTCACCTGAGCAGCTCAATGTGTACCGTGCACTTCTTGGAGTACGCATTATAGTGGAGCAAACGTATCCGAACGTGGCGGGTGCTGTGATATATACGGATTTCTACGACTACAGGGTAGTGCAAACACTAGGAAGAGCAAGCAGCTACGGATGTCTCTCACAGGCACTTGAAATCAAACTTGTTAACGATAAGCCAGGTTCAGTACCCTTCGATGGCACCCACGGGGAGGTGTATGTGCGCGGTTACAATATCGGCAAGATAGAGAAGCATGCTCTCGGATTACCGAGGGGAGAATCGGGATCAAAAAGTCAACAGAATGAAGGGTTTATGCCGCTAGGCATCCACGGGCAGTGGGGCAGAGATGGCTGTTTATACGTCTAGACTAATACATAGGTAAAGAAAAAAAAAAACCAAAATAAAAGAGAGTTAAGATAGCGGGAGTTTTATGGCGCCATCGAGAGAAACTGTACATGCACTAAACTTGTACCAGTTCTTGAATATGGACAACACCACTGCTAGCTCTCTGACACAGAGGCCCTGGCTACCTACGCTCAGGCTGCAAAATCTTACACCTGCTCCCGTGACGCGCATGCAGCCGCAGGACCGACGCACGTGATGGGTTGCAATTAGTCAGAATGGCTATGAGCACTACTGACTCATTGCGGCCGGTCCCGGCGCACACGCGAGAGCTCGGGGGAGCACTCCCGGATAATCACGTTGCTCAGACTCATTAGACAGAGGGGAACCGCCTGAACTGTTACAGGGTATCAAACCCACCACCAAGAACTCCCAAGTGGCAAACGGCACTTCGACACAAGTGCTCGGGGTTCCGTTGCATTCGACCAGACTTCAAGACAAAATCGGCCGATCGTCGCTTGTCGAGATAATTTAGCGGGAACAACATGCTTGCAGAGGCTGTTCTGGCCCCTATGGCAGCCATATCGCCCTCGTTTGCCGCTGGGAATCGGATCACTCGCGTGACAGCAAACTTCGCTCGCAGTGTTATCACCCAGACACGGCACACTGTGCATGCATATAACAAATTTAGTCACATTTCTTTTGTGGCTTTTGACTCATCCATGCGTGGGTGTACAGGTGTCTGACTCAGTGTGGAGGAGCAGTATATAACCACAGTTGAAACACCACAGCTGAGCCATTTGATAAAGAGGCAGGGAACTGAATTTTCAGATTTTCACAAATTTCGGAGCGTCTGTTTGGAACTACAAGAACATCCTTTCATCACTCTCCAAGCACTATTCAAAGCAAACTTTTCACTCAACTACATTCTAATTTTTCATTTCTCGCACAGCTTACGCTCCATACTCTATAGCCGTCAATTTTTTTTTGACGTCTTTACAATCAGGTTAGGTTATTTTAAAAGCCAAGGTTCCACGGCTTCCAGGTCAACATTATAGATAGCTGTTCCGGTAACAGCTGCCACGCTTTCACGCTAGTACTTCATTGAGCACTAGTCCACACCACCACACCACTAGCACATCCCACCAACACACCCATCTACGCACCCGTACTCAATAGTACGCAGGATTTTCATTTTTTTTTTTTTTGTTTTAGTTTCTGTTATTGGTTTAGTGACCTTGGCATAGTCGAAATGTACTCCCAAGTTGTCATCGTCTAGATGACGCCAATGAATCCCCCGTCCCCCTCGATCTGAAGCAAATAGCGATACTAACACTGTCGCTGAATACCCCACTGTTTTTATTGAGACCCGCGCGCACTACACTGATTTGAGTATTTTCCGCGGCACCCTCACTAATTTTCCTGTTTTTCCACTGACTACCACTACTTAAAAAAATACCGTTATGTCTTTGCAAGTTCCGCAAAGAGCAACCCCACCTTCCTCCACCTTCTCCATTCAGGATTTATCCTCGAACCCATCCCCGCTCACTAACTATTCATCCCCCAAATCACCCAACAAAAAACAGAGCAACATCAACAACACCCCCACCTCCAACACCAGTACCATTCCAACATACCTCCCCAACCAATACGCCTACTACTCTGAGCACTTGAACAAGTCTCAATTCAATTTGGCGCTCATCAATGCTGCAGTGAAGTTGTTGCAGATTGTGTATGCAGGAGACAACGACTTGGGAGATATAGCAGAGAGTTCACTCCGGTTTTTCATTGTTGAAATTTTGAGAAGATCGAAAGCTTCGACTCAGTCGCTTCAATTGGCTTGCTTTTACATTGCCAAATTGATCAAGAGCGAAAGAAATATTGGGTTTGGACCGAAAAAGTTGTTCTTGACAGCAATGATCTTGGGTAGCAAGTTCAACCAGGATCATAACTATTCTTTCAAGTCCTGGTTGAAAATCTGCGGAGCCGACAGTTCCACGACTGGTGGCTCGAGCATGACGGTTTCTGAACTCAGAAACCTCGAGATCGAACTCCTCTCTCTTCTCTCGTACGAGCTCTACCTCAACAACCAGAACTACGAAAACTGGTGCAACATACTAATGATTTTCAGCTACGATTTCGTCAAGCTGCAAAAAATCACAAGCAACTACAATGCAAGTAGTGGCCATCTTGAGTTTGAGAACGACCCACAGGAAACCGCTAGAAAATATGCAAACTGGCGCAATTTGTTCCGTGGATTCGACTTCAAGCAAGACTTAACCACCATGGAGGTACAATTCAAGGTTTATTTTAATCGCCAGCTCGGCAAAAAGATTTTTGTTGAAGATAGCTTTACTGGCGTTCAAGTGCCCTCCCTCTTCAAGAGAGCGCTTCCAGAGGAAAGCTACATAGTTAAAAAAGTTAAGGTTTAATATAAGGATACATAATATGATTTGTAAATTCATTTTTTTTCTCTTGTTGGGTACTTCCATCTTTATGCTGCTAGAGTTTCACCACTGCTGCCTAGAGTTGCAGCCTTTTTGGCTGCATTGCTGCATGTTGCGCGCGGAAGTTAAAAATACGAGGCAAGCATAATTTACGAGTGGAACAAACATCACCACGGAACGAAGACACCTTTGAAAGCACAAATGGACCATTCATGGTGCACAATGAGTGGAAATCTCGGAAGGAACGATATGTGGTATGTACTACGGATCTCAGTATAATATGACGCAAATGTAGGCACTAACAATGTTTCAGTTATTCTTGAGTACCAAGATCTCCGGAACTAATTTTGCACCCAGTAGAATATACGAGGTGTAATGTTCCATATTGCGTCCGCATTGCCTTGGGTATAGTCAAAGTTTTGCTATATAAACGGATAATAAGTCTCCTTCTTTTCCTTCTCTGGTCTTACTTCCATTAACCTTTCTTATCATTCTCTATTCAATATGTCCACCGTTTTCGTTACTGGAGCCAATGGCTTCATTGCCCAGCATATACTCCAAATTCTCCTTGAGAAAGGCTACACTGTTATCGGATCCGTTCGCAGTGCTGCAAAGGGTGAAAACTTGAAGAGCAAGCTCCAGTCTAAGAACTTTGCGTACGAGATTGTTGAAGACATTGTTGCTAAGGATGCCTTTGATGCAGTGTTGCAGAGGCACCCGGAAATCGAGTACTTCATCCATTCTGCGTCGCCACTTGTTATGAGTGCTGACGACCTTGAGAAGGAAATCTTGATTCCTGCCATTGAAGGCACAAAGAATGTACTTTGTGCCGTTGCCAAGTATGCCCCTCAGGTCAAGAAGGTTGTGTACACTTCCTCGCAGGCCGCGATAACCAATGTTGCAGCAATCGACAAGGAGGTTATCGAGACAGAAAAGACATGGAACCCAATCTCGTACGAGGTTGCACTCACTAATGGGGTTCTTGCCTATTGTGCATCGAAGACGTTTGCTGAACGGGCAGCTTGGGAATTTGTTGAGAAAGGTGATTCTCACTTCGCCCTTACCACCATCACTCCACCATATGTGTTTGGTCCGCAGGCGTTCGAGGCAGATTTGGCCAATGGCAGTGCCATAAATGTCTCCAATCAAGTTGTGGTAAGTTTGCTTAGCTCGACGCCAGAGAACTTTGCGGCTCTCAACATGGAGGGCTACTTCGTGGATGTTCACAAATTGGCACTCATCCACGTCTTGGCCCTTGAAAATAACAAAACTGACGGGCAAAGGCTCTTGGTGGTTAACGAGAAGTTTTGTGCACAGCAGATCCTCGATATTATTAAAAGAAACTTTCCCGAGCTCGCTAAGTCGCTTGCCGTGGGTGAGCCAAATAGGTATGTGTACAACTCCCCGACAGTAGACAACTCAAAGACCATGGAAATCTTAGGACCAGTGCCACAGCTTTCCCTCGAAGAAACGGTAAAGGCCATTATTAAGCAGTATCTTAAGTACAAAAAGGATTGAGCTTGTGGCGAGGAACGGCATATACTGACGTGCTGCCAGGTCTACTAAACAGTTGTGTCTATTTGTTTATTAATTTCTCATTAAACTTCTAAATGCAGATCCTATCAACTCCTTCACCTCCTTGTAGCTCACAATGACACACGCCTTTTCATCATCGCTTACAAGAAGCATCTTTTCGTCAATGCCTGCATCCAACTTGTTCAAGCAAGTTAATACGCGAGCCAAGTTGAGGGTTGGCTTGCCCATCTCGTTCACCTCGCTGAACACGTAGTTGCGGAAGAGTTTGATGATGTAGTTGGGACTATTTTCCCTCCATGCCGTATCTCGTGTATCCCACTCGTCTCCGCCACTGTGGTGCCCATAGCCCGAGCCATGACTGGATCCGTGGTTTGATCCGTGCCCAGGTGCGCCTGTCCCGTGACCTATTCCAGGCCCCGCGCTGCTGCTTGTACTTGACCGTCCCTTTTCGATCAAGAAATCGATCTTTGTAAGGAGCCGGAAGAGTCTAGCGTTCTCCAACTCGCTGGTGAGCTGCAGCTCCATGTAGTCCTGGCCATCCTCAACGGAACTGAGATGTTGGAGAAGCTTTTGAGATAGGTACTTCTGGGTGAAATCTTGGATGGTGAGGCTATTTGTCGCATCAGCGTCTGTGTTCCCACTTGAGAAACCAGAACCATCACCTAGAGGCGCCGCCGCGGGTGCAGTAGCTGAGCGTGCTGGGGCCAACAACGCCCCTAAAATCTTGATATACTCGGCACTAAACACGCCACGCAAAGCTGATACGCCTTGATCCCGGATCTGGACAGGAACACACAACAAGCTCAAGTCAAGCATGAGCTTGCCAAACCTTTTCATATCTTCCAGTTGGAGGTACTGAGTGTAAGCTGCTCTCAGACCCGACCAGTTGGACTCGATTTCGCGCTCGTCATGCTCGTGTAACAAGATGTCTGCTATACCACCCGCAGCCAATCTGATGCGGTTGGAACTGGTGACGAGGATTTTTGTCACGTCTAAAGACCCTCTGGCCGAGAGACCGCGCTCGTGGATTGCCAGAAGTGCGCATGTGATCTGTAAAATGTAGCTGGTCAACACCTCCTCTGTGAGAGGCTCGAGCTTGCCACCCAATTTACGGGTTATATGCTGCTCATGGAGTGTGTTCAGGTTTGGATAGTAGTCATAAACCATCACCAAGCTGCTGTGTTTCCCGCCAAACGCCATGCTGGTGAAGGAGTCGTGAAGTTGCACCACATTGGCTGCGTGCTGGAGCGATTTCCACAACTTGACAGTTTTGAATGGCTGCTCATTTTGAATTCTTATGAGGGAGTGGTTTTCCACTTTTGTGAGTGAGTATGGATTCCCATCAACGATGGAAAACACTTTGTAGTTTGCTGTCGGCACGCCAAACACCCGCGAGCCAGAGGACCCGCTGGAGGTTGCAGGCGCGAACCCAGTACTACTGCTTGTGAAGAGAGTGCCCGCCGGGGTGGATTTTGACCCAGAGATGCTGCTTGCACTACCAGCTGTTGTACCTGCGCCTGCGCCTGCACCCGCACTGGCGCTCGGCGTCGGTGTGGCTGCCACTACCGTTTCAAGTGGAACAAGGGAGTGATAGGCGCCAATATGGTCTGGCAAACTACCCGTGAATGGAAACGTCTGTAATGTGGCTTCGTTTTTCTTGGTGAGTGCCTCGCGGAGGTCATTCGGTATGAACAACTGCGTAGCATTTGTTTCGTGTCCTGGCAAGGGAATTGTGAGCCTAGGAGGCGGCGCCGGGGCGTAAAGATGGTATTGGAGAAGGTATGCGTGCGCATTTCCCGCGTGCTGATGCGCATGGTGTGGCTGCTGCTGAAAGTACATGTCGCTGGAAGAAGGCGGTGCCGATGCGTAAGGATTTGTAGTCTGCTGCAGCTGCAGCTGTTGCGGCAGTGGCTGCGGCATCCCCAATGGACCTCCAGGACCACCAGAGAGACCAGGGGTTCCGGGTCCAGCTCCGTGCATCAGAAACTGCTGCTGGAGATGTGCCACTTGGTCCATGGGTCCGCCACCTACAATGGGGCCACCGAGCCCACTTATCTGTCCGTGCTGGAGCTGTGAATAAGGTCCAGAGGCCGGCCCTGAACCAGGGCCGCCTGAACCAGGTGTGTGTTGTGCCTGAAGCGGCAGTTGCAGGTGGAGTTGCGCGGGAGAAGAGCTCTGGTCTGGAGTTGCTATCGACCCTGGTATGAACGACGGAGTGAATGAAGCGCTGCTGGCATTGAACTTCTTACCGGAGTGCCCAACTGCAGCAGTACCTCCCGCGGCAGTTGACGTAGCACTGAATGCGGGAATATCCTTTACCTTTGGTGAGGCCGAGTACTTACCCAGGGCGCCTGTTCCGACCGATGCAGGCGGTGTAGAAGGCTGGAACGAGGGCGTATTGAGGTTGAAGCGCTTGCGGGCCTCAACACCGCTGCCATTAGCATTGTTATGCGCGGCAGTGTGCCCCAACGAGCCAGCACCTGAGCCACCGACTGGGGCATTCGTGCTGCCTACTGCAGACACACCGCCATCACCCCCAGCAGAACCACCGGCTCCAGCGGACGCCTGCAGTGCCAGTGGGCCAGAAGCACCCGCCACGGAGCCAGCAGCAGCAGCAGCCCCAGCAGCCGTTCCCCTATTGTGATTGAATGCACAACCCTTATTCTCGTACTTGCAATACCCGTAAATCAAAATGTTTTTGCAGAGGGTGTCCCTGGCGGAATCGATGTTGATATTCATAGTCCAGATCCTTTCCCTCGCCGTGTGTATTCGGGTGCCGTTTGCTGTATGGAGCCCTGTGTGTGGTGTGCGCGCTACCTCCGCTTGTATGGAATCCACGAAGCGATCGGAGGGACCACAACATGCGCGCCATTACACAAAAAAATGCTTGGGTATATGCAGGCCAGCACCTGGGAGTGGCCGCAACAGCAGCAACACAGTAGCAGCCACTGGTGAGAGAGGCTGCAATACTGCAAGAAGTCTTTGAGTGACTAATTGGACGAATTCATAGAGAAGTAATAGCATGGTGCATGTCACAGTTTTAACAGGTGCTTCCAAGGGTACGTAGAGCCAGCCTAATTGTACTGTAGATAAACGGGGCATATGGTTTCGCTTCCTCCACTTCGTGGAGACTGCCGCCTAAAGCTGTTCCAGGGCTTTGAGAGTCACCCTACTGCTTGTGTGCGGCTGTTTTCTCGAGAAGAGAAGCGTCTTCAACAGAGCTGCCGTTTTGTGTGACTCGATCTGCTCCTACTAACTGTATAGGTATTGGATACGCCACAGCAGAGTATCTTTTACGGAGCTCTCCCGAAACACGCGTGATTGCAGTGGTGAGAGATGCCACTCTGTTGAAACCACTATTAGAGCAATACGGGTCGCTTCGGTTGGCGGTGCTCCTTGGTGATGTCACTGACGAAGACTTGCCCCAGCGCGCAGTGACGATGGCCGTGGCTGGTTTTGGCCGCTTGGACGCGGTGATTGCCAATGCAGGTGTCTTGGAGCCTGTTGGCCCCATTGCCGAGGCCAATGTAGCAGACTGGAAGAGGTTATTTGACGTCAACTTCTTCTCCGTTGTGGCGCTTGTGCGTGCGTCGCTTCCCGCGTTACGTCACTCGGGCAACGGGCGCATTGTAGCAGTGCTGTCCGGGGCTGCTACCAAGTCTTACGACGGATGGGGTGCGTACGGGCTGTCGAAGGCGGCATTGAACCACTTCATCCAGTCCGTTGTTGCGGAGGAGAATGTGAGCGACAAGACACCAGTGGCGGCAATTGCCATTGCCCCGGGTGTGGTGAATACGCCGATGCAGAAAGACATCCGAGAAAAGTTTGGCGCAGGCATGAAACCGGAAGCCCATAAGCGGTTCACAGATTTGCATGAGAAGGGCGAGCTTTTGGACCCTCTGTTGCCAGCACATGTGCTTGGCAAATTGGCATTTGAAGGCTGGAGTGAGGAAATTAACGGCAAGTGCTTGAGGTACGGCGATGAGAAGCTCAAACAGTACGAAGCGAAGAAATAAAGTAGAAATACAGACGATTTGGAGCGGCCGTAAGGCACTGTAGCGGAGGTTGGTGATGCTTTTCCGAAAGGGAGCATTCTTTACAAAACGTGGGTACCGCTCTGATCCGATCAGTTCGTGAATACCACTAAGTAAATCGTTCTTCCAAAAGCGACGGCCCTCTTCAGCGTTGTACTGCCGGTAGCTGGGCAACTCCGGAGACTTTTTGCAATGGAGCAACTTGGGAGTGGCTGCAATTTTTTAGGCCGCTCACCTGCACACGCGCGAAATATGCCAAGTCGGCGATCGAGCAACTACGCTGCTCTTGTCGGCCACTGGCACCGTCCATACAGCCTTCTTGCTGCTTAGCCCTAACTAGCTACCAAAAAAAGAAGTCAATTGTAATGTTTTCCAGTGCTGGTAGGACATACGCGGCCTCTTGTCGGGTGTCCTCGTTGCGTCTCGGCGTGCGTGCTTCTCGTGCTGCACGTGCCTACTCGTCGGTTCCTCCTCCACCAAACGCCGGCGGCAGTGGGGGAAACAGGCTCAAGGTTCTTGTTGGTGTTGGTGCTCTTGCGGTTGCCTCCACCATTTTTGCCGCCACCTACAACAAAAATCCGCCCAAATCCGCGGTGGACCCGAGTGCTCCAGCGGACAAAGCGGCCGCTGACTCGGGCTCCACAACTTCCGCAGCGGCTGCCGCCATTGCAGGACCCAAGACCTTCAAAGATGGCCAGATCTCGGTGATCTTCGTTCTTGGAGGGCCAGGGTCAGGCAAGGGCACGCAGTGCGCCAACCTTGTGCGGGACCATGCATTTGTGCACCTCTCAGCGGGGGACCTCTTACGGGCCGAGCAGAAACGTGAGGGATCCAAGTACGGTGCTCTCATTGCGCAGTACCTCCGCGACGGGCTCATTGTGCCACAGGAGGTGACAATTGCACTCCTTGACCAGGCCATCCAGGAGAACTACAAGGCCGGATCAACAAAGTTCCTCATTGACGGCTTCCCACGTAAGATGGATCAGGCGCTCACGTTCGAGGATAACATTGCAAAGTCCTCCTTCACGCTCTTTTTCGAGTGTCCGGAAGAGGTGATGCTCAAAAGACTCTTGGAAAGAGGAAAGACCAGCGGTCGTACCGATGACAACATCGAGAGCATCAAGAAACGTTTCCGCGTTTTCTTGGACACCTCGCTCCCTGTGGTGGAATACTTTGATAAACAGGGACGTGTGGTCAAGGTTAGTTGCGACCAGCCTGTGGACGTTGTGTATGCCAACGTGAAAAAGGCTATGGCCGAGAGAGGTGTTTAGCTACGCAATACATAGAACCGTACTCACATGTAGGTAATCGCATCTTCTCCACAAAGTGGTCTGGCGGAGTGGTGTGGCATGCTCTCGCAGCAGGGCTTTCAGAACGTCCTGTCGCTCTCTCCGGCCGCCTTCGTTTTTGGTTGCTTCCCGCCGAAAAATGGGCTACGATGTCTTGCTTAATGTATCTATTATAATATGCTAGGGGCTACCTGCGCATTCTGCGCTTGAATGCACGCGCCCGCGGGTCGTTGATCTTTGCTCTTTGGTAGTTTGTGCTGAGCGGTTTGATTTTGCCCTTTTGTGCCGCTTGGTTGGCAGCCGCTTGCTCCTTTTGCTTGAGGAGCTCCTCGTCGCTGTCCCATTCAGATTCCAGCTCGTCGGTCTCTTCCTCTTGTCCCCCAATCGTGCCTTGTGCGAGTCTCTCGATCTCGGCGTGTACATCCTTTCCTGCCATTACGTCGGGCATCTCTGCCAAATTGACCCGCGGCTTCATCTTCCAGTTTCTGGTGGTTCGTTTTTGCGTAGACTTCTTTCTTCTGCGGGACGGTGCTGCGGCACCGTCTCCGTTTACTTCTACATCTTGCTCGACTGCTTCCGCTACGGAACCGTTCTCAGAATGGATATCGGGAACGGAATCCTTGGCCACTTTAGAGTCATCGTTGCCCATCCCAAACCCGCGTTTTGCTTCTTCCTTGATACTCTGGTAGTCACTGAAAAGAGTGGCCATCTTGCTCTGTCCCAACGCGAGAAACCGGTGCAGTTTGAGTGGTGAAGGTGACACCTGAAATGGCGACGGGGCCGAGCGCTTTCGTGGAGTGACAGGACCAATGCTCCGTGCCACTTTCAACGGAGATAGCCCAATGAGCTTAGCAGTAGTTTCAGCTGCACTGGTGAGCGAAGCAGCAGTAGCAGCCACGGCAGAAGATGCAACCGATGCGGCGCCAAAGGGCAGAGAGATTGTCACTGCTCGTGGGCCAGGACCAGTCCTCTCAGGCATGGACCACTGCTCTTCCAGCCAGTTCTCACGACTGTGCGGGGACGAAAAGTCAAACTTCCGGTTATGCTTCGATATGTACAAAGGGGTCTCCATTATGCCGCTTTCAGTGTTTACGCCTCTTGTTGGAGTGCTCAATGCTACACTAGTGGAAGAGCCAGCGATGACACTGATATTCGTGCCTAGCGAGCTCGCAGTATCAGAGGCTACCTTAGTGTCACCATCAGCTGCCGCAAGTTTCAGCAAGAGTAGCAGCGCCGCCCTCTTGCCGTTTCGCGGGCTGCTCTGAAGAAAGTCTATATGCTTGACGCTGGAGCGCGTCGGAGTCTTGAACAAAGGGGAATCTGGAGGCGCTGTGGCCCCCAAGGCAATAGTATTAGCACTATCCACAGCAGGCCGTCGCGCTGTCTTCTCCTTGAGCGGAGAAGACTCCGGCGGCGTCATCGACACCAACTTCATATCGAATATCGAGAGCACCTTACCGTTTGCCTGGGGCGTGGGTCCAAGCTCAGCTGTTCGTCTCACTGTAGGTTCGACTGTTTCTACGGCCACATTTGCGTCAGGATCGGTAGGACTGGCCAGACGCGGCGGGCTCCTCGTGCTCAGCGCGTCGTTGGCGGCGCCCGATCTGAGTGCCTTATACGACTTGTATAGCTGGTAGGTAGACGCGTTTTTTTTAATGTCCAGCTTTGACGGCGCACGGCCATGCGCTCGCTGGAACGCGTGCTCCCACTGCTTGATCTCCTTCTTCAATTCTAGCACATCCATCGGAGACTGACGAAAAATAGCTTGTGAAGGGTGAAGAAAGTGTGGGGGGAAAGGCAGCGGTCTGTTTATGGCCGCGAGATGCTACACGTGATATCCGAAAACCGTTAAATTTTGCAGCCAAACTCAACTACGTGGTAGTCCTCTCTGCCAGGCGAACGGAGCAGCTTCGGTATGGCCACTTCATTCCCCGGCTTGTATTCTTAAAAACACGGTGACGTACTCATGCTCCCTCTTCACCGCACTACAGGAACTTGCTCTATTTATATATACAGGTGGGGTGCGTTGTGCTCCGCTCTATAAAGTTTTTACATAATCGAGGATGCCCTCGTACGCCTCGTCGCCAGTTGTTTTTCTCACGTTATGGATGATTTTCATCACTGCCGCTTTAAACTGAAGCTTTTCTTCTTGCGAGGTGAACTCGCCACCGACGTCCAGAAGCGCTTGGCGCACATTGCCTTGTACTCTACGGCTACCCTGCCAGCACTTGCTGAGGAAATGGATTTGCAATTTCAAATTGTTGCGTAACGAGAGGTATACCGCTAGGCGTACCCATCGTGTTAGTCTTTGTGCCGCAGGCTGTTGATTTGCGTATAGAAGGGATGTTCTGGTCCACAGCTGCCAGAAAAGCGTGGACATGTTTGCGTTGCCCCATGTGAACAACACGAGTTCGTCGAACTCGGGAGTAGTTTGGATATGGTTGAGTTCAATGAAGTCGACAAGTCCACGCGCACGATACACCGAAATGGCGTTGTGTGGTGTGGACGTGGTACCCGAGTCAGAGTGTGTGGCTGCTGTAGACGTATCACCGTTGCCACTGAGAATGCGGTCAATATCGCCAGGTCCCACAAAGCCTGCTTTATCAATAACCACATGGCCCCAGAGTAACGGAAGGAACTCGTGCGATGCGCTCACGGACTCCACCGAGAGTTTCTCACCCGAAAAGGCGTAGAGTTGGCGCATGATCTGTGAGAGTCTGTCAAGGAGAGTTTCCGACACTTGCCGCCTATCGGCGTCAGATGTGCCGTTGGAAACGGTGAGCTCTTCCGGGGTGTCCATGAGCAATTTTGTGACGGATATAACGTCATTGAATCTTTCTTGAGCCCAATCGTGCGCGGTGAGACCTGCGTTTCGACCCGAAACCTCATCGAGCGCAAGCTGGAGGTACTTATCCAAGAGCGTGTCAATGACAGAATCAAACGATACAAGCTCGGGGTAGAGAAGGTGTGTTGCACGGAAAGCAGAAAACTTGAGTCTGTGGTCTTCGAGACTATTGACCGGGGTGGATGCAAGCTTGTCAAAGGCACCAACAACAGACTTGGTGGGCGAGTCTATAGGAAGGCTAGTGAAATCACCATATGCAGCTAGAAAAGGCCCCTCGCCCTCACTAGAACCAGTTGACAGTGTGTTGTGAACGCTACTGGATACTCGGCTTGAATCTACTGTTGTTTCTGCCGCTACCGTTGCTGCTTCTACAGGAGTCACAGTTCCAGCACTGGCGGCACTAAGCAGCCTAGATGTGTGGAGATTTCTCCGTATGCCAATAAAAAGATCATCCTGGGTAAGAGACCGATTATAGGCGGCGGCGCCCGCGCCCGCGCCAGCGCTAGTGTCTGCGTCCGCATCAGCGCCCGTGCTCTCCACTTTTCCTTCAGCTCCTGCTGTCCACAACCCCTCCAAATCCAACTCCTGCCTCCTTTTTTCCGTCAAGATGTGAATGAACACTCCATCTGTCTGTGTGTCGCACATAATCCAGCTATTTGCTGGGGTACCGTAGTCGTTGTCGGTTGCCATTGGTCCCTTTCTTGCTCTGCGGATCATTCGGCGATAGCTTGCATTTCTCGATGAGTTTGACACAAATCCTTCTAACTTTGGAATGATCACTCCGCCAGATGCCTGCTTGATGTGGAGACGGAGCTCGTTGGCTGCCTTGTAGATGTGCTTGTCTGATTTTCCGGTGGAGATAATCATATACTCTGTTTGCCCAGCAGTATCATCGAGCAGCAGCCCTTCAGGTACTGGTGTGAGTTCAAACACGGCAAGATCAACTAGTCCGTAGTCCTTGGCAAGAAGATTTAAATACTGGTGCACAGACTGGGGCGCTGTTTCAGGAACCGGGGGAAGGGGAGAAACGACTGGTTGAGTAGGGGTCGATGCGGTATTGTCACGAAGATACCATGGAAGATCAGACTGATCGAGTGTAGCGTCCTGAGAAGCCTCCAGAACGGGCGAGGTGCTTTCGCCTGTGGTGGAGTTGGCGGCGCTGCTGCTCAAACGTTGGAGACGCAGGCCCAACACCGCTGTTACCGATCTGGAGCTTGCGGAAGCAACAGCCGAAGCGGTGACTCGAGTATAGGGTCGAGCTAGAATTCTATTACCCACCATGGCACAAGGATTGGAGTTCCGTGTATTTAGCTGCTGTAGTGTGGAACTTGGTTGAGCACTATGGCGATGAAATTTTCATAGTGCGATCTGTGGTAGAAATTTAGGGACCGCCGCGACTTTTCACAAGCACTTAGCGGCGGGTGGACATTTTTTTCCCCCAAACTTTAGTGAGCCTGGAGGTTCAGCGTGCCCGAACCGCGGGAAAAATCCACTCCAGCTCATCGCATCGCGATGCTCATATACAAAGCTGGCCCGAGCAGTATCAGAGAGAACGCATAAGGAACAAGTGGGATTCCAGCACAACCAGGGTACACACGCCACTTATACACATAGCATACTTAGCTAGCCATTACTTTGCCGCCACCACTGTTGAGCATATTTAAACACTACCGTAACTTCAACTAGCACCGAACCAGTCCCCACAGAATGGCTAAACTCGTACACAATATCCAGAAGAAACAGCACCGGGAGCGGTCGCAAACGTCCGAGCGGGCACGATATGGACTCCTTGAGAAGAAAAAGGATTACAAGCTTCGTGCAGCAGATTACCACAAGAAACAGGCGGCTATCAAGGCGCTCAAGTCGAAGGCGGCCGCGTATAACCCGGATGAGTACTACCATGCGATGACAGCCAGGCGAACCGATGACCGTGGTATCATTGTAGCTGATCGTGGAAACGAGGCACTCTCCGTGCAGCAGGTAAAGCTCATGAAATCGCAGGATGTGAACTACGTGCGCACGATGCGTCTCAACGAGTCACATAAGATCGCTAAGCAGCGCGATCTGCTTGCCTTTGACGCTCAAGGAAAGCACACGGTGTTTGTGGATACCTTCGACGAGCAGAAACAATTCAAACCAGAAGAGTTCTTTGAAACCGACAAACTGCTCCTCGGAAAGCGAGAAAACAGGCTCCGCACAGCGCAGTTAGAGTCGAATACACTCAGAGTGGCTCGACAGGACGAGGAGGCAGCTGAACAGCAAAATACCGTAAAGCTCAAGCAATACAAGCTCATGAAGAGGCGGCTTGACCGCGAAAAGCAATTGGCAGAGGTGGAGGCCAGAATGGAAAACACAAGAGAGCTCATGAAGAAGGGTAATAAGAAGAAAATCGTCGACAACGACGGCAAGGTGCTGTTCAAATGGAAGAACCAGCGTAAGAAGTGAGGTGGTGCCTTGGTCCTGCCGTAAGTGGCTGAAGTTGTGCGAGGAAACCTTACGTGGTGACAGTCCTCTCTTTGCATTTTAATAGACACATTCGTAGCTCTAATGTAGTCCACCAAAAGTGGTACTATCCTACGCTATCCTACGCTTTGTGGGACTGTGTGTGTATTAGTCGTCGTTGTTCAAACTGCTATTGAGATAGTCCACGAATAACGGAGTGATTCGCTCCACGTCCACGTTTCGCATCCGGTTGAGGCTCACATACGTTCGCCGTATTCTTTGGAGCTGTGCGATTGATACTGAAGACGACGGCATCTCCACTACGAGAGCGTCGCGCGCGCTACCAGCTTCACCTGAAGTCTTCACAATTACTTGGCCACCTACAGCGCTGAGCTGCTGGTGCTGGAGGATCTTTTGGATGACCAGCTGTGTCTGGGAGTCCAATTCCTGGAGAAAGTTATTACCTGAGGTGGCTTTCACAACGGTAGCTGCGTTAGGAGGGGGCGCTTGTTTGAGAACAAGCGCGGCCCAGATTGCTTCCACAGGGAGCTGCTCATGGGCGTCCTCGGAAACAAGCGTGAAGAGGGGCGAATCCCATCTATTGGAGTCGTTAGGCTCCTCGTAACGCATGGCGAGCTGCTTGATGAGCGTTGGGTCCCATGGCCCACCAATGCTGCTGCTGCTGGCGTCAGCATCTGTACCGCTTCCGCTATCAGCAAGCAGCAGTCGCCTCTCCTCGTTCCACCGCAAACACGTTTCTATTGGTGCTACTACGTGCACAACACAGTTCGGGGTCACAACACCCTTGGCCTCGCAAAAGAGCTGGTACCGGAAGCCCTTGATGTACGCCATGGTGTCCAAAAGCACAATGTTTGTGCGGGAGAGGTCTCGTTTGACCGCGGAAATGTGTGCACCACGAGCACTTTTCTCCTTGTTGGACTCGTGGTAGGTATCGTGAGGTATTCCAAGCGTGTCGTCCGAGTGGTACACCACAGAGTAGTTGTGGCCCGGCTCGTTCGTACCTTTAAGAGCTTCGATTTTGGTTTCAAGCGCGCTCTGAAGCTTTCTGGCCCATGCAGTTTTGCCCGACGACGGAGGCCCTGTAAAAACGATGAGGGGCATTCCAAGACGGAGATATAGGAAGGGGCTGTGGTGTCTGGGGGAAGTTTGGCAAGGGGCAGCGCTGATTCGAGTCGATCGAGTCGATATTTTGGCGATGGGCTGCGAAGACCGCGATGCGCAGCCGGTGGAACTTTTGTCCTCGCTCCCAAAAGCAACACCCTTTGCCTTCGCCAGCTCAAACTACCTCGGCTCTGTTGAATCTTTCGCTTGCTCGGTCGCTTACGTTGCTGCTCAAATGTCGTTTGTTCCTCGACGTATCTTTCCCAACTACAATCTCCCGCTTTCCAACTTCAAGGGCCACCACCAAAAGGCTCTCACAAAGTTTGGTCACTTGGCGCCCCAAATCGACTTGATTCTTGAGGTGCGAGATTCTCGTGCTCCTATATCCACCACAAATGTGCTCTTTGACAAGATCCTCGCCCATAAAGATCGGCTCGTCTTGTATCTGAAGAAGGACTTGCTGGTGCTAAAACCAGATGTTTTGGCCCGATGGCATGCCGCCACCGGTCGTGCAACCCAGGCGCCGCAGCCACTACAAGTCACTACTACTACTACTACTACTACTGCTAAATCATCTGACCCTATAGCACAATCTCCCTATATGTTTATTGACGCCCGTAGCAAGAAAGATGCCCAACGGATCATCGACCGCATAACGGCGTCGTACTACCTGATGAACCCGCCGCCACCGCTCGGTCTCCGGCTCATGGTCATCGGCATGCCCAATGTGGGCAAATCAACGCTTGTGAATACGCTCCGCGAGGTAGGTTACACGTCGCAGCTCTCAGCGCACCGCATATCTACCAAACGTAAAAACACAAAGGTGGCGCGTACAGGTGGCCAGCCGGGAGTGACCCGGGCCACCAGCGAAATCATCCGCATCTGTGACGAGCCAGACCTCCTCATGCACGATACCCCTGGTGTATTCCTTCCCACTGTTCGTGATGCAGAAACGATGCTCGCACTCAGTCTCGTCGGATGTGTACACTCGTCGTTTGTGGATCCCGTGGTCCAGGCAGACTACCTCCTCTATTTGCTCAACTTGCAAGACCCCACCGGGTCCAAGTACCGCGAGTACTTGCCGCATCCAACCAACTCGATTCACGAGTTGTTGTACGGGGTGGCTAAAACACGCGGGGTACTCAAGCGGAGCCGCCCTACACCAGGTAATGACTCAGAGGAAGAGACGTACGACGAGCTCGGCATGGCTAACCATTGGGTAAGTCTTTGGAAACAGGGAAAGCTGACAAAGTACAAGGGACTTTTCGATCTCAGTGCAATTGTGGAGTCTAACGGTGATGAGCTCCGTGCTTTATTTCACCAAGAGCAACTGCGAGTGAACGGAATGCTGGTGTCTGGCAAAATCCATGACAGCTTCGGAGAGGACGGTTCGGGAAAATCAAAGCACAGGAAGCGAACTGCCAAGGACAGAGAGTATGACTTGAAAAACGCCTTGTTCAAGGTTTAGTAGCCAAGCACGACGACGTGGGAGCTGCTTAGTGGCCATTCAACGGCAAGCCCAGTTATCCTTACCAGGAGGTAGATTTGTATGCCACCTTCTGCATTGCCAGTCATGTCGAGCCACAGCCTATTTGCTCAGGTGGCCCTGTGTGTCGCTACATGTATATAGTACCCGCCTTGTATATTAACTATTTAATAGATTGTCGAGATCTGGCATTTGGTCATACTCGCCTTCGTTTGCCCCGAACGTACCCTGCGGGTTCCGCTTGAACAATCCTTCCAAGCCTTCTCCTTTCCTACGCTTTGCCTGCCTTTTGTCTGCCTCCTCCTTTGTGACATATTTCACGTCGATTGCTTTGATAAGATCTTTTGCAATGGATTTGGATTGCTCGTTCTGATCTACAAGCCACTTGGTGTCGTTGACACCATTGAGCAGGAGAACATTTTTCAAGTTGAAAAGATTCGTCGTAGCAATTGGTTCTTCCTTATTAGACGCAGCAGCAAGAGCAACATCGTTGTTTCCTACAAGATGCTTCCGTACAAACTCGGGGTCATCCAAAGCGCCTTCAATGTCGTCCTCGGTAAGTGTAGCTATTAGAATTCGCCTGAGATTGAGGTTAAATTTGTGGATAGCCGGTGAGAACGAGAGGAGTTTCTCATCTGTAGTTGTGGGAGGAGCTCGAGGAATAGTCGGAAGAAGTGAAAAGTGCTTAGCTGCCAGGATCGATTTGACGTTGGAAATGATAGACGTAAAGTCGGGGTGATCTGGCTTGTCTCGCAGCGCTTTCGGCAACCGACCTCGACTGGTGTCTCCATCCAAGTCCCGTGAAAGAATAAATGACTCCATCGATTTGTTCACCGTTTCGGACGGATAGACAAGTGGGTTGTATGTTTCAGAGTCTGCTGGAACAGTTGATGCCGCTGCTTGTCCTCCTCCCTCGCCCTCCTCCCCTTCTCCTTCTTTTTTCACCTTTTCTCTTGGAATCAAAAACGGGAACCGGCCAATTTTCTCATCCTCGCGAAACGGTATCCTCACCATCAGACACGTGTAGACATACTCGCCGGCATCCTCATCAACAACCACTTTTGCTGGTAATAAGACACACATCTTTACCTCTGCATTCTCCTTTTGCACAAACCGTACCAATGCGTAGCTGCGCAAGTCGATTAACGCCAGACAAAACGTGTTGAATCCTATGATAGACTTTGGCAGCGCATTTGACTCCGGTACCACGTAGAACGATTCTTCCGTCAAATATGCGTACGCAAATGATGATCTCTTGATAAACCCAACAATATCCATTCCTTCGAACGTGTGTAGTGTCGCCGCCCTCTCTATATCTGAGTCTAGGGCCACCAAGTCGTAGTTTGAATATTTAAACCCTTTAACGCGATCGAATGCGTCAATACTTTCTACTTTGACTTCGTTGTTATCAGATCCTGCGGGAGGCTCGGTATGGCGTTCGCCCACGCCATTTTCCAGTTCCAAGCTCTTAGGGTTTGCCTTCAGCTCCACGTAATATTCCCTCACCTGACTGATCTTCGCCACTGAATCCCCTCGTACATGAAAACTGTGTCCACTCGGCATCAGCTCAACTTTAGTGGCAGGGTAACATTCAACTTGTAGAGCTAGGCTCCACGCGTCAAGCTCTAACTCTCGTTTAATATCCAGCTCTGCACCTTCCACGACGCGTTCCTCAAGAATCTTCTTGTAGTCTGCGCCAAGTCTGAGTGGACCACGGTAAACCTTAACCGGACGAACCTTTTTAAGGGGTGGGTGGTATAACACAGCCAGAAGTGCTTGTTCACCGCTTAAGTAAGTACCGCTAACTTCCTGACAGATTTGCTTCCACAGGAAATGCTCTTCATTTGAAGTCGCACCTGCTTGTACAGCTCCCTTTCCTGTATCAATTACTACCACATTTACGTCCAATTTTGAAATTGCGCTAAATGTCGGTCCTCGTAAGGATTCAAACAGACTCTCTTCCGACCGCCCGTTGGTAATTACAACAATGTTTCGCGTAAACTTGAGCTTCAGTGTATCCTTGTACAACAGAACTGCTAGCACCAATCCTTCAAACATGTCACCCAACAGTTGAGCAGGGTACTGGTCGTTAGGTTTTGTATTTGGCACAAGTTTCTTGTGTAGCTGCTGAAGGTCTGCGTATGTGGGTGCGCACCTATCCAAAACCACCTCGATTTGCTGGAAGGAATCACCATCTTCACCATACAGGTTGGAAGTAACCGGTGAGTGAACACAAATAACTGTCACATAATCGGTTTTACGGCCCCTAATCGCCTTGGCGGCGATAACGTCGTACACGTATTTCAAGCCGAGTTCTAAGTCGCTCACTGAACGTGACGACGACGATGATTCCGCCATCGACGACGCTATATCAACTACAAATGTAGTCACCTCCTTTTCTGCCATACTTTCTTACTTCAATGGGACAGTCTAAAGGAGTTTACAGATTGAAATCACCCTCTCTTCCTATTCATGCATTTTTGAACTGATCCTCCACACTGGTTCCATATCTGGTCACGTGAGTTTCCTGGCTCAATTTGGTACCCATACTTGATGCTCCGTACACTTTCAGGCTACTGAAAGTGCACAGTAATGGAGCTAGCGGGGCTTACTAGTACCGCCAGTCTTCTCGTAGCCTTTTTTTTATTTAAGCCCTGGGGAGTTGGCTGCTTGATATGGTCCGAGCTAAACCCACTCTGCGAGACGCGTGAGCGTATGCAGCTTGTCCCGGAGAAAACTACAGCTCCGAGCGATACTAACCTGCGAGCCCACCATCGTAATCATGCCTCAAGATATCAGACAGCATACGTAGCAAAAGCACCCCTGCCTCTTCACAGCTCGTGGCGCATGCAGATGTGCAGGTGTGCGGGTGTGTAAAGCGACTTTAATGAAACAGGGCATTCCAGTGCTTGAGTGCGCATTGAGAGAAGGCTGCGTGTGGAATCCTCGCTGATCCTGGGGGCATGTGAGAAGCTTGCGCAAGAACATTATTGCGGTATGCTCGGAATAACCTGCTGCAGGTACGATGAACTCCGAAGGGGTAGAGTGCGCCTCAGCGAGGCGAGAGAACGATAGGGTAGCAACAATCGGCGCTGGAGAGTTGCGTTATTGGTAGCAATATCGCATCGTAGTGGCTATTTTGCTTCCTATTGCGGTGCCTCGATCCAAAACATATCTTCCGTCGGCTAGGTGACTATAATCGACGGATTTCCAGCGGAGTTACTCGGGGTGCCGCACACGAAGCCTCAGTGACCCCATTGAAGCGACTAAATAAACTTTCAATAAACTCTATCTTAGGCGTGGGAAACCGCCCTCTCAAACAGTTTTGCACCCTTCGCTTAAGCTTAATACTACTAGAGATTACTTGGTTGGGTTGGTTGCAGCCTCTGACGGGTTTTAGCAGCACGGCGCGTGAGAGGCAAGGCGGTGGAAGAGCACGAAAGAAGAAGAAAGAACAAGCATGGCTCTATTGCAGCAACTGTGGGCGCGCGCACGCACGGACCAGCGCACTGAACGGGCAGCGAAGATTGGCGTGCGTGCGGTCTCGATGTCATCGCAGGCTCGCTTATTTTCGCCCTAAAAAATATTCGCTATTAAGCACTTAGTGACGGTTATTCGGTACGTTCCCCGAAGCATACTTTCATGCTGCAGTCCGAGACAGAAGCAGATACGGATAGACATTTGGCCGTCTCCATCCTTTCCAGAACTAGGTTTGTTGACAACTCGAGCAGGATACTAGTCTCATAATCAACTGTAGAGGGATCAAACAAGTGTGTTCAACCACTCCTATTGTTACCGAAAAGAGAGGTTTGGTGGGGTATCTAGAGGAAATACGACACTAATGCTATGTAAGTTTCACATCACACGTAAATGTGTCCCCAACCCCGTCCACCATTGCAGCCACTGGAGCTACGTCCCGAGTTTGACGCACAGTGCTGTGATCGGCCCTTAAGGCTATGCTTATTTTTCCCAGCTCGACTATTCCTGCCTTTTTAAAGTCGGTCACGGCTCAACAACATACCCAAGGTACCACGCTAAATCTCACGTTCACCCAAAGCCACCTGATTTTGGGCTCATGCACCTCGTATTTATGGACGTACCAAGTGGTTTAGCTGCTTTGTTTTGCAGTTTTTTTTTTTCGATTTCTTAGCAGAGGCTTTTTTAGGTTTGGATAATCAGTAAATAAAACCGCTTGTTTCCCCCACAAAGGTATGTGATGAAATACCGCTAAAACACACACACAAAACCTCGACTAAATCGACGCATTGAGATACAATCATTGGCAACGCCGCTCTTCTCACGCCTCCTCCTCTTAACCGTTGCTATATCTAGTGTTCCTAGTGCTATTTCTAAGGCTACAATTACATAATACAGATAAATATTGGCATAGTCTTGAGGCTCACACTCACTCACACGAACCAGACCTCTGCCTCCCTCCCCCGCACCCACCCATCACCACCTCCCCCATCTCAGTCCCCCTCTTTAACTCATCTCCACCCCCACCTACGCCCAACGCTGTCTGCCCCTGAGACAGACTGAGCAACAGCGAGAAGATTTAGCAAGTTTCTCAATCTACATATGGACTGAATGCTGTACCCGTACGGTCACATAGCTGATGACTCGGCGATAAAGGAGGAGGAACTTTATGGTATCGAGCAGCAGCATCAACATCACCAGCAGCAACAACTGAGTTTTGTAGCACAAAGTGGGATTGACCAGATGCCCCATTTACGCACAGTTGTACTCTCCTCTCCTCAGGCACCACACAAGCCGCTTGACCAATATGGATACGTTATTCTGGAAGGCCAGTCCTTTCAAAAGCAGTATGTTCAATCGTTTGGGATGCAATCACAACCACAAGTACAAACACCGCAGCTGCTAAAGCAATCACAACAACTACAACAGCTACAGCAACCACCACAAGTACAACCACAGCCACAGCAGCAACAACAACAACTACTACAAGACCAACAACAACCTCTACAGCAACATCAGCAGTATAGTATTCCACCTGTAGCACTGGCAAATTCAGGTGTATACCCGCCTGGGTTCGTGCCTATGGCAACAGCAAGCATGGGATACATACAACCTCTACCTCAAAGTCAGATTCGAGTCGCACCAGTACAGTCTCAGCCGCCACCTACCTTCCCTGTTCTATCGAACTATTCAACAGCTCCAACCAGTACAAGCAGCTCGACTGGTTCATCTTCTGTTGTACATGGCCAAGGACAATCCTTTTATGGTCAAGCTAAGCCTACTCAACCGCATCATATAGCGCAGTTTAGCAACATGGGTCCAAATCAGCCTTCAAATGTGGGATATCAACCTTTTCGCTACCCTCAACAGCAAATAGAACCACAGCAGCAAATTCAGCAGCCACAGCACCAGCAACCTCCAACACATCCTCCTGCTCCTCTTGCTCCTCCTGCTCCTCCTCCTCTTCCTCAGTCGATTGCACCACAGCACCAGCAACAGCAACAACTCTATGGATACGCACCCACAGTTGGAGTTGGCGGTCCTATAAAAGTTGAATTTGACCTGCCAGCTGCACGCGCCGGCTCCTATTTCAAGCCAACCAAGACCAAGCGCAACTCACGCCCACGAATCAATAAGATCTTCGATGCCAGTGCTGCTTCTCGAAACCCAACCAGGAAACCAAAGTATGCTGATCCTCCCAAAGTACACAGCATAGCTGAGATTGGGGAAACCTCCCTCGATGAGTTGAGACAGCAGGTAGCCCAGTCTTTGAATATTAGTCTTCCGGCAGCGGCTGGTGGCGGTTCTAGTGCAGGCGCTGGTACTTCCACGGTCTCCAGTATCGAAAATGGAGCAAATTTACAAGGCGGCCACTTCAGAGGCGTGAGAGAAGAGGCATCTATGGCTGGTATTCCGTATCGGCTGCGACTTGCCAGCTCCATGGAGCATAAACTCTTTGACGTCTTTGTGAATATCACCTCAAAACTCTTTGACATATTTTTCGCCAAGGAAGTGTTCAGAAGCATAATCGCAGACCTTCTGCTTTATGACGAGACCAAGATGATGCTCAATCTGATTTTGTGTCTCACGTCCAAGGCTTTGCATCACCAGAATCCCGATTTACTCGATAAGAATGTTCCGATGGATCATTTCCAGCAGGCTATACTGTCGATCCGGCACTATTTGAGCCAAGAGCCTTTAGAGAATGAGACGGGTGAGGAGCTGGCCGAGAGAAAAGGTCTTATAAATAGGTGCTTAATCAGCACGATATTGTTGTGTTTGTTTGAGTTTCATTCCGATGATTCAAGCAGCACTCATATCAGAGGGGCATCATCCATTTTGAGCACGATATTGGCCAGAATCAACGGTACTAGCACCACTATCGCCGAAAATGGTGGTAGTGTTGCCAGTGACAACGAAACGAGTGACGGGGCTAATCGGGCAGGAACGAATCCAGTAAATGCATTCCCTACCGTGGTCAATGGTAAAGGGGGGGTTCCAACTGGTTTTGCCTCCATCAGTAGTGGTGAAGACCAAGATTCGGACGGTCGTCCCAGCCTTCTCTCATCGTCCATCTTCCATTCTATTTGTTTCTGGGCTATCTTCATCGCTGACACCATTGTCTCCATTAAATTCGAGCTGCCCAACATGTACTCATTCACCAACTACTGGAAACCACTCGACAGCGAGTACTTCAGCAAATTTGATAACCCGCCTGTCACTGTAGTTGATGAATTTGTCCCGAGAGAGACGATGATCTGGTGGATGCGGCGGCTGTTTATTGACTATTCGCGAGTAAACGATTTCAAGAATTCGCCGGCGGTTGGCACTGGCGTTAACGCTACTGCTCCTGTTCCTGAAGCCGGTGTCACAGCAGCAGCCTCCTCTTCTGGGGCATTATGCTCCAATGGATCTGACGGAACGGATACAGGAGACGACCCGATCTACACCCAGTGGCTTAAGCTCAATAAAACTATGGATGTGTTCGAGTCCAATCTCCCCGGGTTCCTCCAGCCAACAATATACCAGCCGCCACTGGCACGACAACTCTTCCCCACCGTGTACTTTGGTGACGACAATGCCGCGATCGTGACGATACTCCACAAACTTCTGCGGATCTCACTCTACGAGGTGCTTGTGCGAAAGGCACAACTGAGTAAACGAATGGCACAAGAACTTAGCAAGTTTGGCAGCGAGTATGTCAAGAGGCTCATCAAGGACACGGTGGGTATCCTCAACACATACGAAACAAATTTCTCCATCTGGCCCAACAACGAAGCACTGATCAATGAAGTGTCCAAGTACTTGATGGACGAGCCGGAAACTTTGAAGTTCCTCGACATGTGGAAGAAAAACGTGCTGAGCACATGCCAGAATCTATGAGCAAATGTATCGAATATTATTAGGTTTAAATCGCTACCATGGTAGACACAAACGCAGACACACGATTTAAGCGAGTATGTATGGCAATGAATGAATTACGAAGAGTGGTGCCAAAGCTGTTTAGGTTTAACATACGCCTCCATATGCATGCAGATTTCAACGTAGATGTGCCTTTTTCGTCCAAGTCTCTCAACTTCAGCTGTCTGGTCAGGGTAGCCCCACGCGCCACGGAGCGACCAGGCGGAAAGTCTCTCAGATTCACTCTGATGAATATCTTCCTATGCCATATGCATTGTTAAGAAGCGTCCTGGAAACAGTTCCCAGTCAATGACAAGCGCACAGTAATCAAGGAGATTCGGCTGCCCCACCCATCTAGACGGAACGCGTCATATTAGCTGGGCCGCCAAACGAGCAAAACAAAAAGTGTACCCTCCGTCCCTGCCGTAATGCACCATGATTCTGCACCCTGCATTACCCTATTGTGCGGTGCATTCGGCCCGCATTAGGCGCCCGAACGCCGGGATATGACCCACCCTCCTGGTAGGTCTGAGCCGCCTGATACCTTGGCAAATAGGAAGGCACCTGGTAGCTGGATTGGTGATATGCGGGGGTCAGCTTCCTCCGATGTTTAATCTTGAAGGCAATAACCGCCCTGTGCTGCGGTGCAGCGGCATCCCTCCCTGTACGCGGCATGGGGCCCGATATTTTTTTCACGGCGATCTCTTCACTTGCATCAAAATGCTTAATGACATTGCGCTGCGCACGCTGACAACACCGCGACTGTTCGGCCCGCCCGTCTTTTGGCATACGCTATTTAAGAACTCTTCTCTAGTGGCGCTAGAAGTGGAGAGCAATCTAAAGTTTAAGGGCTTAGTTGTGCAAATGAAACAGTCGATCAAAGAGCTTAGACAAAAGGGCAGAGATCCGCAGTACTGTCTCTCAGTTACGCCGGCGGAGTTCGACGCGCTAGTCACTCTCTTAAAGGAGAATTACTCTACGCTCAAGGAGCGCGATGCCCTCGACTTGTTGGCCACAATCGCCAACATTGTGCTTGTCAATCGTGACTTGCACGTTCGGCACTTCACTCCCAATTGCGCTGCGGATGTGCTAGATGTGTTGACTGATTGGGTGGACAGCGGCATCCAGAAACAGCGTATGTTGCCGCTAGACCGCCGTTATTTCAACCGTGTCCCCATGTATAGGCTTTTCTTTCTCATTTTGTACGATGCACCAAAACAGTCGCCTCGGAATATTCCTACGCCTTTAATAGTGAAGGCACATACGGTGTTGATGACGGCTTTCAAGTTTTTGTGTGCTAACTTTGATGAGTGCTACAAGTTGGAGGATTTCCGATTGACCGCAGTGGAGGTGGTGAAGGCGTTGTACAGTTTGTATCATAACTTCGATGTGGTGGAGTGGACAGGCGTTCATACCTCCAACAGTGACAAAAGCAGCGAGATCATTGGCGAAGGAAGCTCAAGTACTGTCACCGATGCTGCTATTGCCAACTCGCCCTCCATCGATACCCGTGTGCTCATCACAGTGGTGAACAAAATTCTCAAAATCAAATGCGCACAGTCCCCACCAGTGTTTACAGACACAGAGCTAACCCTAACCAAGAGTCTTCTCAACTTCCACTTTAGTGTGAACACGTCGCCGCCTGAACACTTGGATCGCCGCGATCTTAAGGACCAAGAGTCACTCGTTCATAATTTGATATTTTTCTTGGACATTCAGTTGAGGTGGTACAAACAGAGCACCTTGGATGATTTTGAGTTGGACTTCAGTGGTGTGAGTAGTCGATATGATACTGGATCGCCATCTACAGTGTCAGCCAGTGCCGGAAATGAACGTAACATGGGCACTGCCACATCGACGGCGTTGCAGCCGGTCCCATCTGGTGGCCCAGGAATGGCAGCCAGCGCACGCGTCACACTCACAGACCTCCTTTCACTTCTCGCAGTTCTCCATCAAAACTACCGTCTCATTCACGACAAGATCGTGCAATGTGAGACTGAGGGATGTGACGAGAGTTGTCGCTCGGAACTATTGCCAATTCGTAAGCTATACTGCGACCAATTCCTACCAAGCGCAGATAGTCCAAATGGCAACTACTTGTACAACCAACTCTTCAGATTATCGACGCTAGCATCCACGCACGGATCGGTAGCGCCAACGGACGTGACTTATGCAGCCCACCTCAAGGAACTAATCTTAGAGAGCTACTATTGGCTCGCGCGTCCGATGCGTGAACAAGTGAAGACACCTGATGAACAGGACAAACGCCAATTGGAACTTTTGCTTGAGCTCTTTGGATATACAAACTGCATCTCCATGCTCATGCTGAGGGGCCGCGAGCCTAGCGATGAAATGGTCACAAAGTACATGAATCCAACTAGCCCCTATCTTGATGCGAGTGTATGGTCTGCAACACAGCTGCCGCTGCCGCTTGGTCCTCTGGCTCAATGGCCAGAGTCACTGAGGGCATCATCACTGGATATTGTGGATACTCTTTTCAACCGTAGACCATATATGTCAACACATGAGCCCCGACCGTCGATGGCCGTGCCAGCAGATGATTTGATGACACCAGAGGAAAAGGAGATTGAAGCTGAAAAGCTATTCACACTCTTGAGTAGAGTGGAGAAGAACCCGGCGTTCGAGGGATTTGTGAATCCTGTTCGAGAGTGGCAGCAATCAGGCAGGTTCGAGAATATAAGCTGAACTCCTACCAATAGGGGGTGCTATAGACTATGCGGTCCTTGCATTTGACCCGGGCCACTTTAAGGGTCTCGCTAAGCGAGATTCTGCAACCCTAGCTGCAGACAAGATGACACTGACATGAATCACCTCGAGCCTAGCGCCGGCGCTAGCACACATAATCTAATTGATTCACTCATACGATTGTGTAGAGTGACCATTCAATAGTCACCTATCCTATCAAGATCCATTACGCGTGGCAGTTGCTAACAGCTCACGCAGTAGAAAGCTACGATGTAGTCTCGAAAGTGTGTATATTTTATGCTATTGTAAGACTAAAAGAGAGATGTAGGTAGAAGTAAATATTTTGCTGTTCAGCAAATTGGGCTCGGTGCCTAGATTTTGAGAGTAACACCTGCTGGTTTTACTTTCGTCCATGAGTGCCCTAGAAGTACAACTCCACTGCGTGTGTCTCCCAAAGTGGAAGCAGGGTCATCTCTTCAAGTCTAGTTTGCGTTTCTCACCTTCTCCTTCAACTGAAACACAAGTGCTGTACGTGTTGGAATGTAAACAAGGATGGAATTCTTGCGATCGTTCCATGGTTCTGGCTGGGTCCAAAACTCGTATGGCTTTCCCAGTTTAGGATCCGTCTTTTCAATACGTCCGTGTCCTCCGAACTCCTCGTCATCCAGGTTCAACACCAAGTTGTACACACCTGGGGTTTCCACACCTAATTTGTAGTCAGCATACAGCTTTGTTGGGTGGAAGTTGAACACAAAGAGCAACCCAGCACGCTCAAACGCAACCACGCGGTCCAGTTCGTGCTTGAGCAGAACATACGCCTGGTGAGAGGGAAGTATCCCGTAGTTTGCGTCCAAGTGCTGCATGGCGCCGTCAAAACGGAACAAAAATTTGTACCGCAACAAGTCATCTTCAATCAAGTTGAACTGACGGCGCGCGTACTGGTACAGTTCGCCGTTCCCCACGCGGGGGAAGTCGAGCCATTCAGGATGACCAAACTCATTTCCTTCGAAGTTGAGGTATCCCTCTCCTCCCAAGCTGAAAGTGATGAGGCGGATTAATTTGTGGAGTGAGAGCCCCCTGTCGATAATCAGGGTGAGCGGCGTAAGCACAGACATGTGCGTGTACATCTCCTTGTCCATGAGCCAAAACGCAATAGTCTTGTCCCCTACGAGCGCTTGATCGTGAGATTCACAGTACGCAATGCACCGCTCGCCATGGCGTCTATTGGTGAGGGTGTGCACAATGTTGCCAAAGTCCCAATCCTCATCCTGTTTGTGCTTGAGAAGCTTGATCCACATGTCTGGAATTGCCATGGAGAGCCTATAGTCGAATCCGATACCACCTTCGGACACTGGGAGACAAAGGGTGGGCATCCCCGAAACATCCTCAGCGATGGAGGTGTAAACAAAGTTGTCCTTCTTGCCTAACTTACCAAGGAGCGTGTGGGCCAAAATCATGTAAGAAACAGCGTCATTGTCCACGTAATCGTCGCTAAAGTACTCGTTGTAGTTTCCGCTGAAACCAAAGCTCAAACCGTGGTGGAGATAAAGCATCGACGTCACTCCGTCGAAACGGAACCCGTCAAACTGGTACACGTCCAAGAAGAACTTGAGGTTCAGCAACAAGAAACGAAGCGTTTCGAAATTGGCGTAGTTGAAAAGCCGTGAGTCCCAGAGATCGTGCGCCCCGCGCAGTCCGCCATGGAACAAGTAGTGGTCGGTACCGTTGAACATGTTGAGCCCATCTTCAACGTTTTTCGACGCATGGGAGTGCACAACGTCCAAAAGCACACGGATACCCAACCGATGGGCCTCGTCAATGAGTTCCTTGAGGTCTTCCGGGGTACCAAAACGCAGCGAAATGGCAAAAAAGTTGGTGATCTGGTAGCCAAAACTGGCGTAGTAAGCGTGCTCCATCACCGCCATCAACTGAATCGTGTTATATCCGAGCTCGTGGATCACCGGAAGCACTTTTTGTGTAAAGTGGCGGTAGGTTCCGATCTTTGGATCTGGAGTAGAAATTCCAATGTGTGCCTCGTAAATCTTGAGTCCTCCCACGTCACGCCCTCCTGCGGCGTTTACCGTTGGCCGTGGGTGTTTGAATTGATATGTTTCATTCGCAGGCGGGTTCCAGAACCGGCCATCGTAGATGTGCGAGTCCACTTTGCCTGTGGCTGGGTTCACTTCTGGTTGTGTGGCACGTGTGAGCCAGGGCGAAAGGCGGTAGATGCGCTCGCCAGATGGAAGCACCATCGAGAGCTTGACCTTGGAGTCGTGCGCAATGGCATACCCCCCGTCTTTAGGCGGGACGGTGGCAGTCCACAAGCCGTACTCCCCACGCTGCAACGGAGTGGCATTGACGTCCCAGCCGTTAAAATCTCCGATCAAACTGACTGACTCAACGCCAGGGATGTACTCCTTGACCGAGATGCTGCCATCTTTCTGGGCGTGGATCCCGTACGTTTCATACGACGAAGCGAATTCTTCAAGAGAACCGCCACTGCCAGAGGTCACGGTATCGAGTAAGTGCCGGGCATGCTTCTGGCGGTGCACCAATGCGCCTTCAAATGGTTCCAACCAGGGATCAAGGTCAATTGCGCCCTTAACAAGCGGGTCTACAGGCATCGGTGTCACTGGTATTCGTATAGTGTGTCAATTGAGCAGGAATACGAAAGCCTGAGTCAATTGTGCGTGGAAGAAGAGTATCTTCCAATCGGTGTGTGAATTTGTTCCGGCCAAATTTTGGGGGGTTGGGCACACAAAAAAAAGCGAGAGAGTGGAGCAATGTGGGGATATTTTTTTTGTGGGGAGCGGGGCCCATACCGCGAGGGGCTGCGACGGTGTTTTCTCGGAGTGGTCCCACCCATCGCACGAGATCAAGGTATGATGGAAGTGGACTCCCGGCGGTGTTTTCGCTGTGCTTATGCCGGTAGAATCGTGCTGAAGTGGAGGCATCATACCCGGTGCCTCAGTGCCCAATCAGGCATCAGATATCGCCTAGCAACTACAGTTGGCGACTGACAGCCGCTTGGTGTCCTCGACTCTTGGGGAGGGTGCGCTAGTATTTTTTCCGAGCCCTCGCTGCATTCAGCGCCCTTCGGTGCGCCTGCGCGCGAAAGAATTGGCTGCAGCTTGTCACCTGTGCGCATGCTGCCTGGCACGCAATGTAGCCGCCCACAACGAGAGGGGGGGTTCGCACCACTGACCCGCGTTTAACCAACCTAGCAGCCAATCTAATCCCCGCTTACAAACAGGCGAATTTGGTGGCATATTCAGTCGCAAAATGTTCCGCACACGTGACGTGACTAAGACTAAGCTACAATGGCTGCGAATATCTATGTCGTTATATATATTTCTCTACCAACTTCCTCGATCTCCCGCCTCCTGCACCTCCCAAACCTGAAAGAATATCATCTTCATCGTGAAATGTATGTATTTATGTGTATGCGTGTCTCCCGCAGTGCCTTCCGGGCATATATCCGTCCAGGAAGCTCATCAAGAGTACAATCTTACGCAGTGGCCAAGCACCACGTGTCTCCGGCGCCTACCTGAAGCGCTGGCTCAAAATTCTGTCTGCACCAGCCTCCTCATATTCTTGTTTACTCACCCACATTTGATGGAATGTACCCAAGGACGCGAGCACGCTTCCACCGATCCAGGTTTGGTTGTATCTTTCAGCTGAGTTTCCCAGCGCGTGGATTCGGATTTTCAAGCCTGGGTTCATGTTCAGGAGCTCCGCGTTGAGCCTGTCAGTAAGTTGTGGGATTATCGAGGTGGAACCCGTGATAATAATGTTGTGTGCAACCGACAGCCTCAAGTCTATGTCCACGGACGCAAGTGTTTGTGTGATGAGCTGGCTCAATCCTCGTGGGGTGGCCCCTGCGGTCTTGCGTTTCAGTGCAGTTCCGTTTGATGCGTCATCACCTGCACCTCCCGGTGGTGGTGTCAGTGTAGCAGACTCGGCCTTTTTGGACCGCTTTAAAGGTTTGTACTCCTCAGCAGTCGTGTCAATCTCCACCTTCCCGCTCTCCGGCGGATACTTTTGCTGAAACTTTTCGTTGTGGAACTTGTACGACTGCGGCTCAAAGAGCGCGTCTGCAATCTGGAACCGCTCGATCCCAACCTCCACCTGCTGTCCGTTGGGGAACTCAAACAATCGTTTCTGCAGCTCCAGAGCATACTGCTCGCGTGCTGTTGCCGCATGGCTGGGGTTGCTCAGAACCAACTTCTTCTCGGGCACTTCCAAGAGCGTTTCTTTGAGCTCATGGTACACTTTGGCGCACTGATAGTCACGGAAACTCTGAGTGATAGTTCCAGCTGCTGGGTACCCCTTGGTTCCAGGAGTACGAAGAGTGAACTCTGCTGCTGCAGGGAAAAGCGTGGGCGACTTCGACGCAATCTCGTAGAGAGGCACAAGCCCGGATCCTTGTGGTGCTGGAGCACCACTGCCCCAACCCTGGCGCTCCACCAAATCTTTGAACTGGTCGTTCAAAAACTGGCCGGCGTAATGCGTACGCATCGAATTCTTCAAAAGAGAAATACCGTCGATAACTGGTGTAACACTAGTTGTGTCGTGGCCGATATCCACCACAAGACAGTTCGGGCGGCCCTGTTGGAACGAAACACACGTAGGTGCCTTGGCGAGGAAAAGCGCTGGAAAGTCAAATTTTTCGTAGAAAGTCTCTACAATCCGCCTCCGGTAGTCTGTAGAAGTCCACACTGGCTCAGTAATGAGAATGGGCTGCTCGCGATAATCCACTTTGAGCTCGTCGTCAAAGTATTTGCCATACTGCTCAAAAGCAGCGTCCCAATCCAAGATCTCCGAGTCCTTCATTAGAGGCTTTATTGCGTAGTTTGCACGCGGAACGTTGATAGATTCACCGAAAATGCGCCGGGGGTGCCCCTTTTTGTCGCCAGAGCTTGCCTCTTCCTCTGCGTAGAACGACGGAGTAATCACCTTGGGATAGTCATCGCCAGCGTACCCAATACGCGTAGCATACGACCCGGCATCCAACACAAGTGCGTTGATCTCATCGCCTCCATAAACATTGGCGGCAGCTGCTGCTGTGGCCATTTTTTTTGTGTTGTGTGTAGCTGGTGAAGCACTGAACGGGGCAGCATTGAGCGTGTTTGGATTTTTCACTGATGAAATACTTGTTCCTGCAGGAAGTGTTAAGGACTGCATGTGTGCGGTGGCTGCAAAACTTCGAGAGAGAGAGGGGGGCAGTATACTTGGCTCATGGGTATTGATTTTCCGCAAGAGTGACTAGCTACACCGACCAAGTGTTTCTACATCGGTGACGATGGCCCTACAGGTCCACATCGCGCCTCCAGAACTTTTCTTCTAGTGTCCATTACTATGTACTCCACGTCTCTGCTCTACAAGATCTTAGATTCTGCGTCAATCAAGTTCAATAAGAACTCCACCTCAAGTCTCTTTCTGCCCTCGACAACCCAGTCGTTGGCCAATTTCCGCAGCCATCCCTTCAAGTTTGCCACTTCTTCGATCGCCACATCCAATTCTCCCCTTGTAAGCAGCTGTTCTACGCGTCCAATCACACTTTCGATATCCTTGCCTTCTGGCTTAGCGCCCTTGGTTGGGAGAAGCAATTTCAGGAACAAAATCGACAGCAAGTGTCCCAAGAGCCCTGCGTTAGGTGGTAAAAGCAGCGCCAGTCTCAATTCCGGTGCCAATTGTTCCCAACGAGTGAGCAATTGGGCATTGTTTAAAATCGAGTGTGTCGATTCCAGCTGGGTCACAGCTTTCAAGTCGCTCACAGCGACTTGCAACAATTCGTCTTTGGAATCGCCGGCTGCTTTTTCGAGCTCGCGGATGAATGGTTCCAAGAGCTGTGGTTGTTCACCTTCATACGTTGGGCTAAATACAAGCGCCTTGACTCTTGCTACTGCAGCCGCAACTGTCAGCTTCTGGTGGTTAGCCACAAGTTGCTGCTCCAATTCAGTGACGAATGACTCCACTTTCTCCAAACGCGAGTTCACAGCGTTCAAGTTATGCAACCGTCCCTCTCTCTCAGAGTCGACTTGATCCTGAATCAACTTCTCAAAGTTTTTCGTGGTTTCGATGCGCATGAGTGTGACAGCGTTCACGGCGGCCTGGCTGATAGTTTCGCGCGTGGCCGCAATCTCGTGTTGCAACGTTTCATTCAACTTCTTTTCAAGCTGTGCCTTCTCGTGGTTGAACTGCTCCAAAAGGTTTTGCGTAAGCTCCAACTCCTTCTTGGTGTATCCACTCAAGAGCTCAGTCTGACTCACTTTGAGTTTGCTGCGCAACTCGTCGTCAAAGGAATCCGTGAGCTTGTTGAGCTTGTTCAGGAGTGCAGTTACGTGGTCTGAGATTTGCTTAATCAACGCTGGGCTCGCTCCAGACGCCACAGCACCCGCGCCATTACCTCCGCCAATGTCGATTGTCCGTACAAGAGCATTGAAGGAGTCAATGGTGTTGCGCACTGACTCATCTACAGCACCACGAAGCTCAATGAGGGGGAGGTGCTGGATCGCCCTTTGCTGCGTCTCCACGGGTTTTTGGAGCTGTTCTGCAGGAGTACCCGCTTGTGCAATTACAGAGGAGCCTGGGCCACCGGCTGCACTTTTCTTTCCCGTGCTAGCAGAGCTGACAGCATCCGCAGCATCACGTGCACCGCTTTTGGCCTTCTCGGCCAATTCCTTACCGCGTTCTTCGATTTTAGTGGTGAGTTCACTCAATTCTTCTTTGGAGAACGGGAGTTTAAAGTTGAAGTTTTGCACCGCATCCTTGATTTCTTCAAGTTTGCGCTTGAGATCATCCACAGATCCGGTCTCAATCAAGTCGATCAACTCTTCGTGGTAAGGCAAGTCGTTGTCGATGACAAAATCGAGCACACGGTCACTCTTAGTGGCAGTGTAGAGCGTACCTCCATAGAGCGCCGTAGCTACAAGAAGAAGCCTCACGAGCCATCTGGTAAGAGACGTGCGCTTCTTACGTGGAAGCGGTGGTGGAGGTGGTAAGTCTGCAAGACTCAATGGAGGAGACACAGGGGGAGCTGGTGGAGCGGCCGCTCCAACTCCAGCGCTAGCGGATGGCTTTCCCACAATGACAGGTGACACATTCACGGTTGCAGGTGGAGGGACAACGGGTGTAGTAGCACCAGGAGACCCAGTGGCAGCAGGACTAGCACCAGTGGAGTTCACTGGAGTGCGCTGCACTGTTGTTGCTCCCTGCTTCTCAATAACAGAAAGCCTCGATGAGCCAGAGAGGCCACGAGCAGCGCTCCTTTTAGCAGCAGCCACGAAGGCTCTGCGCGAAACGCTTCTAGAAATCATGATACTAGCAATTGAGAGTCAAAGCGTGGGGGGAGTGTATGGCTAGTGGTGTGCTTAAGCTCGCTCAAATTTGGAAATCCAATCACAGGCCGAGAACTGCCGCTTTGTGTTTGGAAGTGTGTGCAGGATTTACGTTAAAGAGACAGGAATGGCTGCAAACTTTTCACTCATCATGTATCCAAGCAAGCAACTGCGGTCTGTGCATGAAGGGGTTAAGGCCATTAAGTTGAAGAAAAGAGTTCTTAAGGTTATTCTTCCAAAAATCTCTTAGTTTGGAAAAAGGTTTGAATAAGTTTGAATAAATTTGAGTAGGTTTGAATTGGTTTGAATGTAATGGAATGTGCAGTTTGTAGCTACAAAAATATTTGCTACTATGTTTTCCTTCGCCGTTTCACACGAAACAAATGTAAGTCTACACGATTTGACAAGAGTACCTCATTACTGTCTATATCTATGCATATTTTAGTTTCCTTGAAGCAATATCGCCTGCACATGCTTTCGAGGGCATCACAGCGCTACACCAAAAGTTCATTTGTTTCCGAGTCATTAAAAAATTGCACTCTCTGCTTCAAGGGAGGGAGGCTCATTTCGGGTACAACAGTGTCCCCTTCCAGCAGAGACGTTGTGTAGACTGGCTTCTCCCATAACACAGAGTCACGTTCGTAGTCCCATACGTTTTCAGCATTCTTCAGCTCCTCTACACTTTTCTGGTTTTTGACTTCTTGTTCCAATCTCTGGATCTCTGGATCAACTTCCTCGTCACTTTGACCGTCAATACCAGGTGCTGTCACTGTTTTCTCCACCATTTGTACCTTACCATTATGTATCACCATTTCTACGATTTTCTTCCCTCTCCCACTTCTGCTTGCCGATGACACCTCTTGCTTGCGCATCTGTCGCTGTTGCTTTTTCAACTGTAATGCACGTTCGATAGGCAGGAGCCACATGCTTCCGCTGCTAACGCCAGGGGAGTCGAAATCCGCCGCATTGTCGATAATTCGCGTTCTCTCGGCACCTGTCGCCTGAAAATTGAGCAATGTTTCAAGCCGTTGCTGAGCTGCAAGTAATTCCGGCTCCACCAGGTTTGTACGCTCATAATGTTTGAGTTCCTTCTCCTGTTCTACCAACTCCTCGCGCTCCTTCTTCTCTTGTGCAAGCCGCTGGGTCTGGAGCTTTTTTGCCCTGTCTGCTTCCTTAAGAGCGCGGTCCTGCGCATCCCAAAATCTCTCACCGCGTTCCATTTTGACTACTATTTTCTTAGGTTTGGCTTTGGAGTCAGATGACGGTGCTGCTGCAGCGGCGGCAGCGGCGGCTTCGAGCTTTTTCTTCACATCCGGCAGCCTTTCTTCCAATACATTTCTCTCCATCTTCAATACATTGACGATCTCCTCCCTCTCTGCTGCGGAAAGTAACTCATTACCGCAATACGAACATGGCTGGAGGCCCTCTTTGGCACAGATAATTTTGCCGCAATTCAAGCAATTCGGTGCCACTTCAAAAAGAGGGTGTCGCGTGGCCATACAGTTACATACACGGATGGAATCACTTGCGTGGCTATCTGTGAGTTCGATTTCGTTGAGCACAGCCTCGATATCCTTGAGATTGTCTAGGTTTTTCTTCTTTGACTTTTTCGTGGAGGTAGTAGCTGAAGGCGACGGTTTGTGAAGAAGTTGCGATGTGGTGACACTTTTGCCAGAACGCAATGCCTTAGTGCTGGAACTAGTGTTGGTAGAGACACCTTCTTTCCCGCCTGCGCCGCCGTTAGTTGTGTTCCCTCCAACTGTACTCCCACCCCAGACGGGCGCTTTCACTTTTGGTTCCTGCCGCGCCTCTTCATACTTTTTCTTCTGCCCGCGCGAGCTGGCCCTCCTACTGATTTCATTTTTCTGTTCTATGAATTTATGGATGAACTGCAAAGAGTTGTCCGACTCACCCAAGAGATTCAAAAAGTGATTTTGAATCTCGTGGTCCGTTGGGAGTGTGAGCACGTAGTCGATCATTTCTAGACACGACTCGTCATCCAACGGAACAATCGATGATACTGTCTTTACCGCATATGCCTTGAGCTCTTCAGGAGTCATTTTTTGTAGAAAAGATTGTGGATTTGCCGCCGCCGCAACAGTTCCCCAAGTGTTGCACTTTTTTATACATGGATGCGTCATTGGGCTGTGTGCCGGATTCTCAAAAAATAGATCGCAGCCATTTCACAAACAACAAGTCGATGCCTACCTCAAGCTCATCTTGTGAGGAAACATTGAAAGAATGTCCCTGGATCCACCGCCTCCTAATCATCCACCGCCTCCAGTGCCGGATTCAGATGCGCTTAAGGCGAAATATGCAGAAATTACGGCCCTCAAAAAAAGTATCGAGGAGAAGCGCATGGAGCAGCATAGAAACACACCTGTGCCATCTTGGTTTGGCGGCGACAACGGCAGATCAGGGTATTTTCGAGGACAGATGCGCGGGCGTGGGTACTGGCGAGGAAATGCGGGTGCACGATGGCCCGGTTCGCGGCGTGCGAGGGGCTATGGCTCGATAAATCATAGAAATATGTCACTTGTATTTGACCGCGATGCAGCCGTTGCGGCAGCGGACGATGTAAGTGCCACCAGCCCAGAGGGCGACATTAATGGAGCCGTCCCAACAACCGATCCGTCATATATAACCTCTATCACACCATCGGGAACTACGCTCATAAACTCTGCCATCTACGAGCAAGAGACTCTCGCACGCCAGAGACAAGTGGATGCCACTAACAAACTAAAACAGCAACTCAAAAGGCAGAGGCTCCAGAGGATTCTTCTGGCTAAATTGGAACAGAAGCGCGCGAAAACTGACTGTTTTGACCGAATACGTGTCGGCAAGGAAACCTTCGCAGTGACCTCGGGCGGGCTAGTATTGAAGCTCATCTCCGAGCAACTTACAACCCCACTGGAACCCGTGGTTCAGTGGAATAAATTGCTGTACGTGCGACAGTCAAATGGTGACTTGATCTGCCCCGCGAGCCGCGGCAGGGCAGCGCAAAATCACTGCATGTATTTCACAAAGACTGGTACGTACTTCCCAGACAGTGTCTCTTAGCTTAAGGGGCACACCTTGAAAAAATGAATCCCCTCTTTCAGTACTAACAACACACTCTTCTCTTTCCGGGCTTTTCTTTTTGATTGTAGGATTCTGTCAGAAAGGCTCGACCTGTGCATACCAACACGATGCCAACCACATTCGCTTGTGTCGACAGTCGCTGGGTGGCGCTTGCCGCACTCCACATTGCCTACTTAGCCACAAGCGAACCCCATTTAATACGCCCGTGTGCCGCTATTTCCTCGAAAGCAAGTGTTCAAACCTGCAGTGCGTTTTCCAGCACACTCGTCCCCAGCATTACGGAGAGCCTGGGGTTGAAATCTGGGTATGTCGTCCATTTGCCTTGGGCGGTGCTTGTGCACGAGGGCTGCGATGTCCGTTTTTGCATTTATACTTGTGCCCAGACTTCCAAGAGGATGGGACGTGTCCCAGGGGCAAATCATGTACTCTCTCACACCCTATCACTCAGTCTACGCAGCGGTTGATGCTCAATAGCATGGAGAATGATGGAGAAGATGAAGATGTGCTCGTTGAGAGCGAGGATGAGGATGATGGGGAGGCGGCTGCAGGAGAAATGAGGAATAAAGTGTCTGCCACTGTTGAACCACGTATTTTGATCTCGAGCTACACTGTAGATCCAGATGTCTTATTTGACAGAGGGATGAACGACAAGTACAGCTTTTATATAGATACAGGGCTGAGCAGCACAACGGCGTCAATTGAAGAGGGATCAAGCAGAGAAATAGCAGGAACAAGCGATACATTTGTTCAGAACAAGGAGTTCATGATACACCTCGAGAGCAGTGACGAAGAAGGCGACGTCTTGGAGGAGAATAATGACTTCGTAGAGTTAAGTCTGGAATCGCAAGAGAGACTGGGAGACAACACACTAAAAAAATACGAGCACGAGGAACTCGAATTCTAGCATCAAATAAAAGAGTCTCAAAGGAAATGTAGCTTTAGTTCCATGGAAGAGTTGGTAGGTACACCTCTGAAACCAGAGGGTGTATCTCGTAATGCAAGGACGAACTACGAGCACAAAAGAAGATTTTGCAGCCAACCTTTTTTTTTTTTTTCCCCCGCGTTTGTGGTTGCACGGCTGGCGTTTGCAGCAAAATCATGCTGCAAATTGGTTCTGTGCTCCACACTCACCGTACAAACTCATGTCCAGTAAATAAAGAGGATCAGGTTCGCTCCTTTCTAAGTATTGCCAATCTCCAAAGTTGTGTTGTAAGAGTGATTGTAGTTTTCGTGAATGGAAGACGAGCCTCTTTTGACCGTCAGGTCTTATTCCAAGGATTACTTGAAGGTGTCAACCCTTGGAAATGGCAGCTTTGGCACGGTCCTGTTGGCGGAGTACCGTCATCCTATCGACACATTGGGAGTTTGTGCACCAAGCAGTGATAGTGGAAGCAGCAGTAACAATAGCAAGCATATCTTCGAAGCATTCTCCAAAGTTAAGGTAACAGACAGAAAGAGAAGGGCTGACGTTCCCTCCTACACCGGTACCATGCTTGAGCCCTTAGTAGACTCTTTCCACCACCGCAGTATGTTGGTGGCAATCAAGTCAATGAACAAGAAGTTTTCCAGTCTCAGTGACTATGAAAAAGTAAAGGAGTATGCTTTTATTGCCTCTGTACCATCACACCCGAGTCTTGTTCAGATTTACCAGATATTTGTTGACGAAACTGATTTCGGACTTCATATCGTTATGGAGACCATGAACCTGAATTTATACCAGTTGATGAAGCTGCGCCGCCATGCGCATTTCCTGCTGGTGACTCTTCGGAGTATTTTGCGGCAATTGGCTGATGGGATTCGCCATATCCACCGCCATGGGTACTTTCATCGAGACATAAAACCGGAAAACATCTTGGTGTGTCCAACAGCACAGTACTACAACAGTGGCTGCACTTGCAAATGCACCGAGTGTCAGCAGCGCCACCACGAAAATGTACCCAGCTATCGCAGTAGTGACAACTATGTGATCAAAATCGCCGATTACGGCTTAGCAAGGCATGTTAGCAATTTTAAGCCATATACGCTGTACATATCGACTCGTTGGTACAGGTCACCAGAGATTCTTTTGAGAAGGAAATGGTACTCCAAGCCTGTGGATATTTGGGCATTTGGCACGGTTGCAGTGGAGTTGGCAAATTTTAAGCCACTATTCCCGGGAGAAAATGAGTTAGACCAAACTTGGAGGATATTAGAGGTATTGGGATGCCCCTCGAGAAATGCAGAAGTTGAAGCCACGACAAAGACTCTAAGCCCAAGTTCAAAATTAAAAAGAGGACCCTCTGCAAAAAATGGGATGAGCAAGGATACAGATGTAGGTGTCTCAAGAGTTTTAGTTTCGGCCGCATCTGCTGCCGATTATGAATCAAAATTTGAAGAAGCAGATGCTTTGAAAACTTCTGAGCCACCCTTTGGTGGGTATTGGGAAGAGGCCAAAACACTCTCCACGCGGCTCGGATTCGTCCTTCCTCCAACCACAGGCGGAAATATCGAGAAAATCCTCCCTAACGTAAAGTTTTCTGACTTAGGTCCCCTTGTTAAAAGCTGCCTTACATGGAACCCAGATAAGAGGATTGATATAGAGCAGATTTGTATGCTGCCGTACTTCAGGGACACGTATCTTGCTTTGCCGTACGAAGAACCCTTGCGAATGACCAATCCGTCTAGTTATACCGCTCGAATGTTCTTAGAGGAAGAAAACGTGGACCCTGCTCCAGCACAGCTAGCAGGGGGAGGTTTAGAACCAGAGCTCGTACATACACCAGTTCACACTACCAAGGTACAACATAAGGGCCGGAAAGAGGAGAGAATTGTTATGGCTGCAACTTACAATATCCAAGATGAGACCAACGACGGGTACGGGCTGGAATTCATGAAGAGGTATCGGTACGATGAGCTGCAAATTAGGACAGATGCTCCCCCAGCAGGATTTGGAGACCCAGAAACCGAAGAAGCAGCAGCAGCGGTTGTGGTTGGCAATTTCGCAACTTATAGCTCTACAGAGTCGAAAATCGGTGTGGAGTACTCGTGGGAAACAAACACGAAGTTTGAGATTCCACTGGCCACAGGTCAAGGTGAGAAGCTCTTTGGTAGCACCAGCGGGTCTGAAAAAGTGATGCAGAAGCTCCCTATGGTCTGTGAAGAGCTGTCGCTGAACGAATCGATATCAACTGAGTATCTGTATGACTCTCGAAACGAGGCTCGCATACATCAGAAACGGGAAAAGCAGCACACAGATGTCTCGATGGGGAGTGTGGCGGCCTTTACATAGGCGAATTCTGCTATCAATCACCGCGTACTTAAGTTCTCCACAACGATGCAGAGGAATCACAATGGATCATCTCCCGAATGGTAGTTTACGCGTGACATCTGGGCCATCGTACAGTTGGTCCGGCGCGCGTAACGCTCATCTTCCCCCTCTTCTCCTGCTAAACAGCGACCGCGGCCATTTCGAGATGATTTACTCCACACTCGAAAACCAAAAAAAAAAAACCAAAAACTAAACGAGTCATTACCCCACGCGAATCGAGCGTCACCATAAATAGCTGCGCTGATACGCGTTTATTATGTGGGGAGCTGTTCTACTTTGTTTTTTTATTTTTATCCATATATAAAAATCCTGGTTCTATATGTGTATCTTGATTTCGTCAACTGAGCACCCGGAGTATCCTTTCATCTTGGTGTCAAACAGGGACGAATTCTTTTGCAGACCAACTGCTCCCGCACAATTTGTTCCCTTGGTCAGAGATGCCAAAGGTGCCAGTGTAGGTGAAGGTTCTGCAGGCGGTAAATTGCTTGCACCACTCGATTTGGCTCGACCGGAACATGGCACTTGGATTGGTGTAACCACCACCGGTAAATTGGCAGTTTTGGTGAATTTCAGAGAGGACAATATGGTTACTGGAGCGGAGCAGATGTCGCGTGGAATAATCCCGTTGAACTACTTGAAATCGTCGGCTTCAACAGCAGATGAGTGGGTAGCGGAATTGGAAGATTCGCTTGCGAGTGATGAGGCCAAGGCAGCTGCTGCAGCCTCGGTAGCTGCTACTGCTCCTACTTCAGACACAGTTGGAGCCACTGTTGCAGGTGATGTATACCCATTGCGCAAAATTGGAGGATTTTCCCTCCTCTACGGACAGCTTTCGTTAGAGCCTTCAAAAGAACTTGTAAGTCACCTTAACATTTTATCTAATAGAGGCGATAGGGGCAGAGTGCACGTACCTCGAGACTCGGATGTTTCACTCATGGAGGATGATATTGAGCATAAGAGCACGTTCGGGTTATCGAACTCGCTATATTATGATCCGTGGCCCAAGGTGCGGCGCGGAGAAGAGTTACTCCATGCTACGATTCAAGAGGCGGTGAGCTCGAAGGCGTCCTTTGACGACTTAGTGCAGTTGTTGTTTGGGGTTATACTGACAGACGACTTCAGCAGCGAGTTGGCAAACGACCCGACGGTGAGCTTTGCAACCAAGTTGCTCGAGCTCCGAAAGTCAATCTTCATTCCGCCCGTCAATTCCGGGCTCGAGGCAAATACAAGCAAAACAGCAGGGAAGTACTACGGTACACGCACACAAACAGTAATTCTTCTCCATAAGCTGGGAGAGGTGCACTACCTCGAGAAAAACTTGCACAACTCAGACGACCTTACAGACGGAGGGGACGAGGTGACGCACTTCCATTTCAATATAAAATAGCAATTAAGTAAGATGTGAGGCCCAGGTCCTAGGATCAGCGACTCAGCTGCCACCTTTAAAACATAGAATATACGGTATAGATCAGCATGCGAATATGAAAAGACGTACAGGGAAAAGTAGCTTCCAGTTTGTCTCACCAGATGAGGGTGACTGCTTTGAAGGTGGGCCACTGCCTTTCGTGTGAGTTCGTGCCCCAGCGGTACTCCGATCAGTGGGTGCAAAAAAACTCGAGCGTCTTGTTAATGGCGAGTTGACAGGCTACTCCATGGCTTACAAAGCCATGTACTATTCTCCGCCTGAAAACTACGTATATATTAGTCAGCTCAACACAGATGATGTGTTGAACCATATCCTGTCTGGTTTTGCTTCCTCTATTGCTACTGTTTATCGCTAACTCTATCGGTGGTGGCTATCACACTTGCCACATTGGGAGTTGCTTTCCTGCACAATGCAACTGGGGCCCGATAGGTTGCCAAAGCACTCATCTCCACGTCTAGTGCTCATTCTTCCTCCTTAGCCCCTATACCCATGTCCTTTTATACACACCCCACGCAACCACTCACTTCTGTGTACCACAAAGAGCCATTTGATACCACGGGAACAGAAACGGGGTCCGAGAAAGTGCTCGTCTTTATCCCGGGGAATCCTGGCCTCATTGACTACTACACGACGTACTTGGAGCTTATCCAAAAGCAATACCCGTTTCTCGAGATATTAAACGTTTCACATGCCGGGTTTCAGACCACTGGTGAAGATTTTGTCTCTCGCGGCGAAAACTCGCCGTTTGAGTTTTATAATCTTGAGTATCAGGTGAAACATAAGGAGGCACTTCTCAGGGAGTTTTTGGAGCGCAAGCTCAAGCAGCAGGCTGCAGACAAAAACGAGAGAGGAGTAGAGTTGTATTTTCTATGTCATTCTGTTGGGGCATATATCACCCAGAGGGTGATGCAACGGCTTATGGACGTGGATCTTGACAAGCAGGACACGACCGTTGACGGCGGATCCTCTCTGAGTGGATTGCCTCCAAACGTTACTGTCAAATTCATCGGGCTCATCTGCCCCACAATTCTCGATATTAAAATTTCATCTTCCGGAAGGTTGTTCACCACTCTTTTCCGTCTCCTCCCCTTCATTCTGGTGGTGCTCACGTTCACGCTGTTTCTCAAATGGGTATTACTGGCAGACCGCATCCGAGGTATAATTCGTTACCAGCTTTCGAGGAAAACTACTTCCCATCGGATCCCTGGGGAATCTGTAGATGAGGATGCTCGTGCCAATATGGAAAACTCGATCCTCGCCACCTACAACCTAGTTCTGTCGCAGCGAATTATCCGTCAGGCACTCACCTTAGCGGAGGAGGAAATGGAGGAGATTTCGCTGCATGACGCAGTCAATGATTTCTTCTTCAACGAGCTCACGCAGGCAGGTCCAAAGGGGAAAAATATCAAAATATGGTCCTTCTTCGCAGACAATGACTACTGGGTCCATGATAACACGCGTGACTCCATTTTGGGACGCTACCACTCCGAAGAGAATAAAAACTTGGACTTCGAGTTGGGAGACGCTGGTGGCATCACTCACAGCTTCTGCGTGGACCAAAACAAGGAGTTTGCGGAAATCACCATTCGGGCATTGCAGCGCAATTTCAACCGCCAGCTTGATTGAAAGTAGCGTTTTTAGCTGGGGCAATACGTAAATAATACAGAATCGAAAGCAAGTCAGAAAGTACAAGTAGTAGCTGTGCTTCCACAGGGAGATAGAAACAAACCCTATGGAGTCACCCTCACCCCAAACTGGGAGGCATTGTCAAAGGACACAGCCCTTCGACAACCTAGTAGAACTTGTGTATATGGGAGTAAAATCGCAGAACTTTCGACCGCTGCAAGGAAGTCTCCGACGCCAAGTGTTATGTACTTAGGACGCACTTCGTCACAAAAATATAGAAACGCTCGAGCGCCGAGAGGAAGCCTTCGACCGCCAAGTGCGACTTGTTCATTTAGGTGAGGACCTGAGCGAGCTCGGGTGCAAAACTAGAGAAGCGTTCGACTGCCTGGAGGTAGCCTTCGACCTCCCATTGAATATTGAAATCCCTGGCTACGTATTTCTTCCTGATATCGCTTTATTCTCCAACTGCTGTAAAAGACAGGGAACCGTTTTTTATCCGTCCCTTCTCTGATTGCTGCCATTAGGTTGCACTCAAGGGCTCACTAAGACAATCGTGGATTAGGCTGGTGTGCCCCTTTCTCCCTGTTTGTTCTCAGTCTCGAAAAAGAAAAGGAAATTGCTACCAAATTGACCTACCCATTATGGTTAAGTCTACTCGTGGTGCTGCGACCAAAAGAGGTAGACGCATTCTCGGTTGAGATGAAGGCGAGCCAGAACCAAGTTACATTGTTGCGTGTCCTAGACCCCATTCAGTATCTCGAATGAGTTCAACTACACTCTGATGTGCTCGAAAGAAATCAACGAGGTGAAATTGGAAGAGTTCATCTGATTTATTTATGCATCAAGTAGCTTGTGGAGGTTTTTGCCAAAGTTGCACGATTGCGGAAATTTATAATATGTTGGAGTGATTATAAGGAGCGATAAGGTTAATCTTGAAGGTTTTGACAGAAAGGGGCAAATAGGACTTGTAGAAAGCAATTCCAACGATTTAAAAAGAGTACCAAGGTTCGTTGTCTGTAATGTCACCCATCTACTGTTCTTAGTGTCCTATCTTGGAAATTGATTTTTGGGTTGAGTTGTACAAGTCATAAACCTATAATCTTTCCAGGGCACCAATTTTAGGGCAGACGTACACCTGTCCATAAAAACATTTTGATCTGGTGCACCCAACAAACCAGGGCAACTTTACATACCCTCCTGACAGGGCACCTATTGGAAGGGGAGCCACATACTAGCTATATAATACTAAGGGTTGCCAAAGAGTTGGAATCGTTTGCAAATACACCATTCTCAATTCCTTCACAGATACCTAGCAGAAAGGAAAAGCCGAATAAAAATACAGAGGTCGATGACAACCTAAAGAAGAACAAAGAACAAATTCACGGCTAGCGCAGAAAAAGATGTTTTTTAACGCAAAAACAATTCATCAGCACCCAAGAGTTGGAGAAAAACCTGGCTGCAAAAATCAACATTATATGCACACTCTCAAACCCAATTCGGGATAGAAGAGAAATTACGTAATCCGTCGGGTCACGTGAACTGGGTGTACGGGAGGGTTTTGCAATCAAGGACAGAAGTGTTTGACCGCAGGTTGGAAACATTTGACCGCAGGGTGCGAATTGGATCGGATTTTCCACCTAGAGCGAATTGTGCATTTGGGTACAAAAAGGAAAGGACCCGGTTTTCCACCTAAAGGACCTGGTTTTCCGCCTAGTGCGAATTGTACATTTGGTTGCAAACTTTTGTAAATATAAATCCTATGGACCCGGTTTTCCACCTAAAGGACCCGGTTTTCCACCTAGTGCGAATTGTACATTTGGTTGCAAACTTTTGTAAATATAAATCCTATGGACCCGGTTTTCCACCTACTCTAAAACTTGATCACCCGGGTGTACGGGAGGGTTTTGCAATCAAGGACAGAAGTGTTTGACCGCAGGTTTGAAACCACCTAAAGTACCCGGTTTTCCACCTAGAATACTCGATAGTCCACTCTATATATTTTGAGATATCGCCACCACCTCCTTGCCCACACCAACCAGTTGATGAAGCCTGTGTCCATGGTGGCTACCAATAGCCATGATTGACTATTTGATACTGCCTGTAATAAATAGTGTGCAGTGGGAAAGCGTTCCTTTTAGTCACATTAGATAGTATATGTTATTGAATAGTTGTCACTTAAACACAACTCTATTTGACGCGTATGTATCTTAATCCCTTCTTTAACTCAACACTCTCCATGGGCCCACTTATAATTGAAATATCCACATCTAATAAAGTTTGATTAATCTCTTGACTGTCCCTGGCTTCCAATGTTACGTATTGGCTGCTGACCACATCTCCAGCCATAGATGCACTTACCGCACCAATCATAACCATAACCATGTAAACAATCTTGATCAATGAAATCTTTGTTGCTTTCAGGCCCAGGGATTTCAGAGACTTAGTCGTAGGAGCTGGTATAAATGGCTGTCCGTCGATGCATACTAGGGTAGAGTTTGCAGGTGCTAATCCATATTTTGTAGTGGTGTTACTAACACAGAAAACCGTAAAGTAGTCCATCTCTTGATATTAATATCACTCTAATCTGTCAAAAATATATGGAATTTTTACTACCAAGTTCGATATAGAGTATATTAATTATACAGAGAATATCCAGAAATTCCTCCTGCCTCTCTCATAATCACATTATTGCCTAGAGATTCGGACTTCCTATTTATAGTCCCATTATGTCAATTATTTCTACCTTATGCATCTCGTCTCTATATCAAGTATTACTTCTTATTATTGAGTTATTTTTTACCTAGAGGGTTGGGATTTTAGGCCGAATTGTACATTTGGGTGCTATGGGTGGTATAGATGACTTTGGATTGCCCGCATAATCCTTGTATCTCATCTAATTTCGATTCTACATTGCGTGCTTAGGTTTTTATGAAAAACGTGGGTTATGTTTTCTGCTTTTGAATTTTCTTTTTTCCTCTTTTGTATTTTTGGGTGAAAACTTTGTAAAAGTAAAGTAATGTCCTTTCGTCCCTAACACACCTATCGCGTGCTTGGTGTACCGGGAGATAGGCTTGAGTGATGTTTATAGCTGAAGCGAGATGCTTGTTTCAATCAGAGGAAAGATGCATTCCATCGCCTAGCGAATGTAGCTAATATTGCAGCCATTGGTGGTGTACGGGTGTGCAACCTCTACTGCCAGAAAAATTTCAGTGGGCACAACAACGTCCCCGAGTCTACAGCAGCCAAAACAGCATGTCTGAAGAGGTACCCATAGATCAGCAGCAACAGCAGCCTCCTCCCTACGAGCTCCATGCGCCACCTGTTGGAGTAGTCGCTGGCACATCACAGAATCCATCTGTGGCGGCTCAGTACGGAGGCCAGGACTCCACACCTGCCTCCACAGCTCCAGCTACAATCAATGGCACGCCGCCCTTTTTAGCGGCACCTGCTGCACAACAAGTCAACAGTGCGTTTCCCGCAAGCGCTAATGGCGGCTCAGAGGCGGCACGGTTGGAGGAGATGGAGAGAGAAGCGGCCAGGCTACGGGAGCTCCACTCGTCGATGGTGCAATCACATGACCAGCAGCAGCAACAGCAGCAACAAGGGTACGAGCAGCCCGACGCAGCAGCACTCAAACAGTCAGAGGACGAAAAGCGCGAGAAGGATTCACGGTCGATTTATATAGGGAACGTAGACTACGGAGCCACGCCACAGGAATTGGCGACGCTCTTTTCACAAAGCGGGGTGGTCAACAAGGTGACGATATTGACGAACAAGTTCACAGGGCAGCCCAAGGGGTTTGCGTACTTGGAGTTTGCCGACGTGGACGCGGTCAACAAGGCGGTGGCCACGCAGGACGGCGCCACTTTGCGCGACCGGGAGTTGAAAGTGAGTGCCAAGCGCACAAACGTGCCAGGATTAAGCACCACCAACCGGGGTGGTAGAGGTGGTAGAGGCGGCCGTGGTGGGTTCAGAGGAAATGCCAGAGGCGGCTTTTCACGTGGAAGAGGCTTTGCCAGAGGCCGTGGCCGTGGTGGTGCCCGATTTGCCCCCTACTAGCGGCTCTGCCAAAAAAGCACCCTCCATGGAGTCATCCTACCAGCGAGGCACGCCTGACTGCGTGTACCTCTTGGACTTGCCAAAGGGGACCACTCTTTTTTCTACAGGAGAAGCTCTCAGGAGACTTTCGTATATATCTATATAATTGTATATTACCCAATGCCGATGCATCGATGAGCTACAGGAGGTTGTTTGCCTCAGCTACAAATCTGGCAACTTCGTGCACGCCGTCCTTGGTGAGTCCGTCCACCACTCCGCGGATGTTTGCCTCTTTCTCTTTCTGCTCGAACTTGAACTTACCCTCGATGGTATCGATCTCGATTTCCAACCCGTAGATGGCCTTCTGCATCGCTTTGATATATCCTTCTGGGGCCTGGTCCACACGCCACGGGTCTTCGCGTTTGCTCTCGTTCTGGTGGGTGAAGTTGTCCAACTGGCGTCTGACCCACTCTGCGTCGTCGATCACTCGCAGCTTGCCGTAAACGTGCACTGCAGCAAAGTCCCAGGTGGGCACAAACTTGTGGGTCTCTTGCTTTCCCGGGTAGTACAGCGGGGTGATGTACGAGTCGTGCAGTTGGAAAATCACCAATGTCTCCTTGCCCTCCTTCAACGACGGTGCCTGCGGGTTGGCCTTGGCGAAGTGCGCATGAAGAAACTTCTTGCCCGTGGACGGATCGATGTAGAGGAAAAAGGGGATGTGGTTGGCGATGGTGCGCCCGTCTGCACCTGTGGTGATAACGGTAGCCAACGGGTACGCGCGAATGACAGCCTCCTGGTTCTCCCAGGAGTCCTCCAGATAGTGCTTGGGGATGTACATTGGGCTGTTCGACCGATCTTAGAATTGCAGCAGAAGAGCCCTCCACCCTCACTATATGCGCTACTGCTGCTGCTGCTCCCCATCTGACTCAGCTATCTTTCGCGGCTGCCTATGGCAGCGCACGTATCTACAATCACTCCAAATGGGGCAGTTCGACGCGCAGCTGATACGCGCGAGTGCTCTCTTGTCAAAAAGGCTGCAAAGCCCCAAACGGTTGCGCGACGTCTTTTCACTTCTTCCTGGCGACTCCACGTTGAAGTTGGCCCCTTAGGGGTGACTACAGGCCGTGATAGGGCTTGCCAGATCCTTTTCGGGCGGACGCTTCGCTGCTTCATAAACATCGCATCTATCAGCTTGTAGTATTAGGCTCTATGTAGGGGTATTAGGAGAAGCGGTGCGTTAACGCAGACAGGTTTAGCAGTGCAGCCATTAACTGCTTGCAGAGCCTGCTTACGCAAGGGCTCCACTGGCTCGGGGAGCTGTCCGGCACGATGCGTGAGTACGAATGCAACCGCTGATGATTTGCAGCCATTAACTGAAATCCCTGCGGTGGCTCGACTCAGGTTGGGTGCTTTGGACGCTCGCGCAGCCAGAAGAAGATGGCAACACTGCCGAAGGCAGTGATGAGCAGAGAGTACTGTGTGCTCTCGGGAGGGACAGTAGCGCCAATTACTAGGAGTCTTGTGACAAGACCCTGATTGCCTCCGGCGGCGCCTCCCGGCGAGGGCAACTCCGTTGAGGGTTGCTCCTTCGGAGAATTGCACCAGGCAATGGCGTGTCCACAGCACCCCACATGTAGGAAAGGAGGCACAGCAGTTTTGGGCCCGCGAGTGACTCAGAGAGAAAGCACGGCCCAGGTACCTACCGTGGCCAACGCGGTACTCACCACTATGGCGAGGTTGACGACAATACGTTCTGTAGCACTGATTTGCGTCCCACAGAGCTTTAAGTAGAAGAGACACGGGAGGATGATGCAGATCATGAAGCAGATGGACGCGCCCAAGATGCCAATTACCTTTTCAAATTCCGGGAAGAGGATTGCGAGTAGCACGAACGCTGCGTTAACGCCCACTCTCACAAGGACCCGAAGGAACAGGAAAAAGTGGGTTTTGAAGTATGAGCGGCTTCTTCCTGAAGCTGATCCGTGGCTTGCTCGCCTAAGACTCCCACGTCTGCTACGACCCGCAACTGCAGCACCCGATTCCATCCCTATACGGATCTCCTCGATGCCAAAGAGAACGTCTATGCTCAGAATGATAGGCTTGGCGTTTAGCGGCGTCTTTGCAAGCGGCACCATGCAGATGAGCCCCAGAATTAGAGGGTAGCACCACTTGGGGTACCCAACAGTGGTCAAGATATTATTTGTGATTTCATTGGAGCACTTGGCACCAAACATGAGAAACCCCAACACCGCCATGGCACAGTCGGTGAGAAGCGACGTGGCGTACGTGGGGATCAAGGTGCGGGCAAATTTGTGTGGGTGGCGCATATCGGACTTGAGGTTGGGAAATATCGCATGCCCGCCAAAGGGTGCCATGAGAATACCAATGGCAAGGAGAAGGTCAGCTGTGGACTGCGGGTAGAGCGACGTTGGCATTGCAGACACAAGGGATCCGGGAGCCTCCTGCTTCACGAGACCGAGAATGAATACCAAGAGCGTGATGGAAACAGTAGCGAGAATGCCGAAAAGCAGAAAGATCGAGAGAATTGGGAGTGGGAGGAAGGTGAAAGGAGTGAGGATGAAGAACGAGAGAATCTTGAAGTCCGTTTTCGTCCACGAGCTGATGCCAGAGGCTGAGACCATCGAGAACAAAGATGTGACCGTTTCTGCTGTACCCGTTGCCGGTGCCACCGGTGCAGCAAGCAAGGCATACAACGAGTCACTCATCAACACTATCAATGCCACTCCCGCCCCGATCAAGTCTACCAGAAACAAGAGCAGAATGGCCAATTTTGCGCCCAGCCCGTACGCTGCGTACCCCAAATCTGCGTATGTCATGATGGTTTCGTCCGTGTCCATGGCCTTCAGGAGGAGTCCCGCGGTCCAAAACGTGGTTATTCCGCACGCCACAAGAAGTGGGACCCCCACGAGCCACCCGGCCTTCATAATGCCCACCGGGAGCGCCAAAAGCCCCACACCTATGAGCACATTGATCGAGTTGAACACCGTTTGGGGCGCTGTGGACTGACCCAGGAGTACTGTGAGTACGTTACCCTCCTTATCTTCGATCTGCTTAAGGTTGAACTGCAGTGCCGTTGCCGTGGCGTTGGTGAGGGTCAGAAACGCCGACCGGATCGACGCAAACGAATGCAGCGGCACAACCCGCTTGCCACCGATAGGCCCCGAGGGGCTACCTACAGTTCCATAACCACCGCCGTAACCGTATGTCCCACCACTACTGGAGCCAGGGGGTATTGCCATGCCTGTTTGGGTGTACACGGAATTTTTGCGGGAGCGGGCGATTCCAGGGAAGTCGTCCGTGTAAAACACCTCGCCGCCCGCGCCGCTAAAACCACCCGCAGAGTCATTCATAAAAAGCTGGTTGCGACTGGTCACGTCTTGGAGTACCGTCGACAACCGCTGCCCTCGTTGCGAGGGGATCATCAAGTCTGGGTCAAAGAGCTCTTCGTCGTCGTCACTGAACGAGTTGTCTGGGCCCGCAAGGGCCGTACCCCCGGGACCACCATAACCATGGCCCACGCCACTAGCAACAAAGAAACTTCTCTTCCTATGAATATCACTGTCAAGCTTAGATGCACTGAAAACCTGCGCTCTGGTGAAAGAAGACGCGAAATTGTGAAGCGAGTTCGGGCCCTTGAAGGACCCGATCGGATTGTCCAAATACGTGTGTGACGGCTGCCGAAGTGGCGTCTGCTCGTCCTCGTCGTCAGACATGCCTGCTATCTACTATAGAGCCGCCCCAGAAACAAAAGAAAATGTGTTGAGCCGATAGTAGGAAGAGAATAACCGTCGAGGACGGCAACCGAAAAGTTTCCTGCCGCTGCAGCGATTAGCGGGTCTCGGCTGGCGAACAGCGGCTGAAACTGCCTTATCTTTGCGAGGGGGAGTGCCGAAAACGTAAACAGATCTCATCCCGATTACCGCATCCAGCGCCGACAAATTCTCGAAGCCGGAATGCCGCAACCTCTAGCCTCAAGTCAGTCGCGCGCGCGCACATCAGTCGTCTGTACTGCCTAGCAGACCCTCATCACCAGGCTGCTGTCTGATATGGTATACGAGCTGCCTGCGTCTGTGCTGCGCAACGTTCCAGTATGTTTCTTTGGGTGCAAAAAAACGCGGCTCTCTGGCTATGCGCGGCTGGCAGTTGGATCCCTCCGGCGGCACCTCCCGGCGAGGGCAACTCCGTTGAGGAGCCAATGTAGACATCTCCCCAAGAAGTGGCTGAACACTTAGGTAGAAGATGATGGTGCGAGCGCTACTGTAGGTTTATTACATGTCTATTTATGCTCTGGCTACGGCCACTGCCGCCACCACGAGCACGGCTAAGGCTACTTCTGTTGCGTGGTTCCGGACCACATTCCAGTATATACGCTGTAAGCTTTTCCACACAGTTTCGTGCTGACCCGCGGCTTGTCTTGTTATATCCGTGGCCCGTTCTGCCAACGCGCTGCTTCTATTGAAGAGCTCGCGCCAGAATAAGGAATCCTTCACGACGTGCTTGTCGCTTGTCCGCATGAGGCCCACTAGTGTGCTGTAGGCTTGTCTCAAATCTTGGGGAACGCTTTCGGGGTGCTCCACAATAATGCCCCTAACAAACAGAAGTGCACGCGCGCTGGAAAGCCGCTGCACCATCTGGACCTTGAGCCGGAGATTGTTGTCTGGATGGACGGGTATTCCGAACTGCGTCTCGATATCCTTGATCGAGTCACTGATGTACTTCATAAGCGCAGGCAACGTGCTCACAAACTTGTACTGTGGGGGTGCCTCATACTGTACTCCCTCGTCTGGCTCAGGCCCATTGGGGTTTTGACTACAGAAGAAAGAGAAGTCATAGTCGCGATGGCTGCCTGGACCCTCAGTCTTAGATACCTCAATGGAAGCGTCGGCGTGCTCGGACATCATGCGTTGGAACGGAGCAAACACCTCCCTCATCGCGAGTGCCCAGTCCAACAAGTTGACCGAGTCGTCTCTGGATGGCGTAGCAAAGTTCACTCTTGTCGACGCTGGGAACGGCCTGTGCCAATCCAGAGGCGGCGACACCACGTCACTTCCCACCTCCGTTGCCGCATCTTGGAACAACAAGATCTCGCTCTTTAAGAGATGGTGCACGGCTGCTTGTGCTATGAAAAAGGGCAAGTCGTTTGCATGCACCGCAGACGCAGTGTAGAAGAGGAAACACGTTGGCGTATCGGCGTCCACCGCAACGGACATCTCGTCCGAGCGGAAGAGGAGAAGAAGATTCACCGAGTCCGAGAGTAGATCCGCCGGCTCCAGCACACCGTCGCTGGCTTTTGGAGTTTCCTTTGGCGCGAGCGAATTGAGCTCTCGGTTAATACGTCTACTCTGCTGCAATTCATCAACTAGCTTCAACCGCCAGTTGTGGATATGCAAGTTTGCCAACTCCGCATCCACTTGCACTTGCAGTGCCTGGACCAAGTCCGGGAAGTTGTATCCCTCATCACCAAACCGCACATGCAACGTGACTACGATAGGCGGAAGTGGGTCTACGAGACTCTGGGTGGCCCATGGCGCAAGCAAACTTTCTATAAAGCGTGTAGCTGTGTGCGCTCCCCCGTGGCCCTCCGACTCTACACTCCATGGCAACAATTGCCACGCAGCTAACCCCAAGAGAACAAAAAGAAATCCCAATCGTGCAAACATCGCCAGTCAAGTCGATAGATAGATAAACTGACCCTGGCGTACTTGTGTTTTGGGGTTAAGTGTTTGGGGTTGGATGTCTTTTCTGATGGAGGTTGGTGTTAGTGCGTGGACGATTTGGTGGGTGTACGGGTGCGTCAATGGAGCTGCGATGCGCATACCCAAAGCAGACAGAACTAAGTACATACACTGCGTACTGGGGAGCGATACACGGCATGCTGGTTCCCTCCGTGGCTATAGAGAAGCAGCTCGACCCAAGCTTCCAGGAGCAGGAGTTTGTACACACTGTTTACAATGAAATAGCGTCGCATTTTTCGCAGACGCGGTACAAGCCATGGCCCATAGTGGAGGAGTTTTTGCAGACTAGACCCGACTATTCTATAGGATTGGACGTTGGATGCGGCAACGGCAAGTACCTTGGGGTGAACGAAAAGCTCTTTATGATCGGAACAGACCGCTCTGACGGACTCGTTGCATGCGCACACGAAAACTCAAAGGGAGCATTCAACTTGGGGGTGGCCGATGGGTTGGCGCTCCCGCACGAGAACAACCGCTTCGACTTTGCCATCAGTATAGCGGTGATCCACCACTTTGCCAACGAAGAGCGCCGGATTGAAGCAATCCGCCATATTTTGTCCAAATTGCGCCCACAGGGTGAGCTCTTGGTGTACTGCTGGGCGTTGGAGCAAGAGAACTCAAGAAGGGGCTACAAGGAGGGAGACGAACAGGATATCTTGATCCCGTGGGTTTTGCAGAAAAAGCAAGAAAAGAAGGTGAAGGGGAAGAAGAAAAAGCAAAAGGGAACAGCTGCTGCAGCAGACACATCGGAGGCACCAGCTGACCCCAAACCCGAGCTTGAAGCAGAACAGGCTCCCGTTCCAGAAAACACCAAATACCGGTACTACCACCTCTACAAGAAGGGTGAGCTTCATGAAAATGCCGTAAAGGCAGGAGGAAAAGTGATACGGGAGGGATATGAAAAGGACAACTGGTGGTGTATAATACAAAAGGTGTAGCACTAAATAGAAATGCACAGTAACGCGAGAGCCATTGTAACTTCCAGAATCGGCTAGCATTTGCGATTCTTCCCGGCCATGTCTTAGCTCACCCTGCCTTCCTCCGATGTAGCCACCTCAACGGATCTGCCCTTGCCGGGAGGCGCCGCTAGAGGCAGAGAGACGAGATTCCCCACTGAATTCGCAGCCGCCAGATACGCGCGCGCGTAGGAAATTCAGTCTCAAGAGGCAACCTCTTTCCTACTGGACTACACGTCGATTGGTTGTTGCCTCATATGATCTCCCCGCAACAAAGACACGACAAGCTCGTAAGAGCGACAGACTTGGACGCGCTCAGCTGCCGCTACAATGCGAACCAACGTGGCTACTTTGCACCGCCAGACAAGTACATAGCAGATCTTATCCAGGCTTACCAGAAATATCTTCCCCTGTGCAAGGGGTACACCAATATGCTGGCTGGGCGCACGCTCAGGGCGGCGTTCCAGGAGCCCAAGCTTCCACTTATAAATCGCGGAACTTACTTTAGGACCAAGTCTATAGATATCGTAGTTGGAGATTTTATAAAGCAGCATGCGGGCAACAGTAGCGGTGCTCGCTGTCAGGTGATTCTGCTTGGGAGTGGATCGGATACTCGTGCGTTTCGCGTGCTAGAGCAGCATCCAGAGAACGTTGTTTATCACGAGGTGGACTTTCCTGAGTCCACAAAGATCAAACGCGCGGCCATAGATGCGAACGACGAGATTGGCAGGATAATTGGAAAGACCTCGAGGGTGGATACGGAGAAGGCTGAAGCTGGAACTGAAGCTGGTACTGGAGCTGGAACTGGAGCCGGAAGTCTGTTCGAGTCCCTTCCTTCGTCGCTCCACACGGCGCGCTACCACCTCTACGGGTTTGATATCCGCGGTATCGACACAGGAGCCAATCCGCTCACGGAACACGTAGACCTCTCACTCCCAACGCTCATCATCAGTGAGTGTGTGCTCTGCTACCTCACATATGAAGAGAGCGTACGAGTGCTCGAGCACTGGAAGTCGCAGTTTCGCAGCTCGGGCGGTACATCCTCCACGATGGCGTTTCTCATCTACGAGCCCATGTCTCTCGGGGACGTGTTTGGCAAAACCATGGTGATTAACCTTTTAGGCCGTGGGATTACGTTACCAACCTTCGACAAGTTCCCCGATCTCGAGACCCGACGCCGCTTCTTCCAAGATCTGGGCTTCGAGCATATCCGGGCCACCGATCTAAGCGAAATCAGCGGCTACGAACTGCACTTGCCGCCATGGATTTCGCCAGAAGATCTCCAACGCATTAACCTGCTCGAACTTATTGATGAGATCGAGGAGATTCGTCTTCTTCTCAAGCACTACTGCTTAGTGTATGCTGGAATTGGGGCCGATCTTGTGTCTACTCACAAGTGGTGATCAGGGAAGACAACGTGTCTACTTAGCGACCTGGTGGAGAATTATAGACTCAACGTACCAATTCACGTTTGTATATATACATATTTTTCTTTCTAAATACTTAAAAATCCAACTGGTGATTCTGGTGTAGTCTTCGGGAGAAGTGCAAGAAACTTATACACCTTGCCCATGGACGCATCATCCTTCCCCGTGAGCCGCAAGTACAGTGCATATATACGTTCTTGCTTTTCCACGTCGTCCGTTGCAGCTTTGATGAGCTGCTCGATCCGGTACCCGATTCCCAACTGATGAAGCCAGTCCCCCTGGTCTTGTGGCCCATAAACGCTACACAACGGAGCGCTGAGTTGACGGAGGTTTTCAAAGTCCACGTCAATCGACAAGTCCACCTCTCCTGGCTTGTAAAAGGGAGACACAAAGCGGTGCTTGTATATGGCCCGGAGAGTGTTATCCGGGATTCCGTTTGCAATTCCATAGTCCATTACGAGACAAGCACCCGTATCTCGCACCAAGCTTGCCATTTTGGTGATGTAGGGACCGGCATCAGGGCAGATTTCGATGCGCGAACCAGCAGGGAGGTTTTGAAACCGTGGGGTGTTTTTGGGAATGTATGACGAAGGCGTATCTTTGGGACTGATGGTGAGATGGAACGGGGTGTCTTCAGCTGCCACCTCAGGGTTACTTCCCAGCTTATTAGATTTCTCCGAGGTCGCAGCATCTGCTTCTGCTGCCGCTTTAGCCACGGCTTCCGGTTCCTTCACACTACCCGTATGCTCCACAAGCAACTCCCTCCAGGAATTGTCATCCTTCTTTTCAAACGACTTGATTGGGAGCGCGTCGAAAAACTCATGCGCCAAAATGTAATTGGCAGAACTGTCATCTGCGGGAATATCTTTCTCAGTATCCACCCATTTTATTTGATGGCCCCACTTGGTCGTACCCTCTGTGCTGGCTTTCGAGTCTGCTTCACCACAGAGCAACTTTTTCTGCTCAGCTCTTAACACGGGCGATGCCTCTATCATTACAATTTCTAATTTACCCCTGCCGCGCCCGAGTTTGGTGAAGGTTTGAACTACGTCATGCATAAGTGTGCCCTTTCCTGGTCCAAACTCTATGAATCTCAATTGGTCCGGCATGTTCTGCGACAGCCAAACCGAAAAGAGCCAGATTCCAATCATTTCTCCGAAAACCAGCGAGATTTCAGGCGATGTGACAAAATCTCCAGTGTCAGGATCTAGCGGATCTCTCGTAGTGTAGTATCCAAATTCTGGATGCGTGAGACACTGTCTCATGTACGCAGACAACGATATTGGTCCGGTGGTTTTGATGGACTCAACCAAGATGTCCGTGAGGGACGTGTATTTCCCATTGGTACCTCCTATGCTCCCAGAATGCGCAGCGGGAACCGTGGGCTTCACACCGATCTGTGACCGCGGATCCACTTCTCCCTTGATCAGCTTTTCTAGATTCTCGAGCTTGGACATCTGCTCCTTGACTATGGCCGCAGCCTCATCGTACTCCTGCTGAGTGAAGCGACCAAAGTGGAGCTTTTGCGAATTTCTACAACCATTTGAAAAGCCTCGCTGAGAACATCGTCTAAGCACGTGGCCTATACCATAAATTCCTCTCATCTTGACCCAGTAATGAGATCCAAAAGAAAAAAAAAACTGCGTAGTCAAGACCGAAATCAAAGTCCGATGTTCCAACTGACGAGATCACGTGCCCAGTCACGTGTGAGATTTCCCCAGACTACATACGGATGTGATACACACAAGGCCAAGACTTGGCAGCACGATGCAGATTTACGGAGAAGAGGGGAGGTGTACGGTATTGGGACGGGGGGAAGTTAGCGCACTGGGGCGGACGTGGACTCGAGTCTGCGCTAGTTCCACTTTTAAGCTAGTCGGTATTACACTTGAAGTATTGGCTCTCGCACAGCTACAAGCCGAACACACAAGGGCTGAGCTGTCTGGAGAGCCTTAGACTACATCCAGCTATCACTACGTTGTTACCCCGTCTTCCAATGCCCCCCTCTTCCCCCCGCTACAAGTATGGCCTCCTGCACGTTGTTGCATTCTGCAAGATCAAAGGTGAGCAGCAGACGCCATCGGTAACCGCAGTGAAATTTTTGGGGCCGCCTTGTTGCAGCCTCGATAACGGCGAGTCGCGTTAAAATAATGGAAAAAGAAACTGTTGTACGGTATTGCAGGCGTAGAGGCTTAGTATGTGCGAGTGTACGATGGTGCAGGCGTGTACGAGTCTGGGCTTGACCAGTGAATGTAGTGTGACTGGAGAAGACCAGTGGTGTAGAGCAGCGGTGGTGCGGAGGTGGAGCTGCGACGACTCGTAGGAGTGCCGGCAGCATGGAAGAGGGGTCCTGTATAGGCTGTATGCCGCTGCAGGCGGGCGAAATGAATTTTTCAGTAGCATACAGCACGCCCTAGGGGTAACACTGGGAGAAGGAAGCGGCAGAGCCTGAGCTTACAGAGGGAGACTATGTGTGCACCTTTAGGTGACACAGCGGTGACGGGGAGTATGGAAAGGGGGATGCGCTGTGTGGATAGCACAGCGCAATGCTGACTCTTGGCTGCACTAATTGCTGCGCACTTTTGCAAGCGAGCGCTGCCGCGCGGGGTGGGGAGGCGCGCCAACTGCCCCCTAAATATTTAGCCGTTCCTGCCCAGAGAGCGCCAACTTTTGTGTGCCAGAAAATTAAAATTAACACTTTACGGAGCCGAAAGAAAAAAAAGTGACAACAAGCAACGCACACGCCTCCACAACTGCACCCAGCGCTTTCGAGTCTATTTTACATCATCTGTGTACGAATTCAATCTCCGTACCGTATCTTGTATCCTACTTCGTCGCCACTTAGAGCATTCCCACTACCGCTCTTCACATCGCCGGAATCCACTGCGTACCGCGACACTCCAGGCTTACAAACAGGGCGGCTTCTGCAGCAGACGCTAGGAACAATTACCAAGCTCTCATCTCCCTACCCAACTCACACGCACTCACGCCGACCTTTTGTACTTGTAGATCAAAGGAAAAGCTGCTGTTGTGACTCAGCCTCGACTCAGCCCAACACAGCATCTCGCCCCCTTACACCAGCTTCCAGTTTGCCCCAGAGCGACTAGCTGCGTGTCCGACTGCACTGCATTCGCTATCTCCAGCCTTACCGGAGACGTGTAAACACGCAGACCCACCTGGTGAAAACTAGTTTTGCGAACACCTTCATCTTCGTATCAGCCACCTGTCCATGAGCTAGCACCATGGGTAATTCTCCATCCAAAAACTCAAGAGGGCATCCCCTCACAAGAACAGACACATCCAACTCCGCCAAGTCCTCACGGTCCATTCGGTCACGAATTTCTCGCGATGATGCCTCTTTCCGTACCGCAGCGTCCGAGTCGCCCAAATTGGGTCCCAAGTCTCCCAAGGTCTTGTCTCGTAAAAACTCCAGTGCAAGCGTAGGCACAAACGGTATAGGCAGCGGCGCAGGGGGACTGAACAGCGGAGGCGGCAGCGTGCCGAACTTGTCGTCGTCATTCCTGTCGCTCAATATCAACACAAACAGCACGCAGCAGAACAACAACGAGTTTATGCCGCCGTCAATGCTCCAAGTGGAGCCCAAACAGCCCATTCTCATCAGGCGAAATACAAACGACTCCGACTATCCGTTATCGCCCAAAAAGTCGTCTTTTGGTGGCAACGGTGGGTCGCTGTTCGGAGGCATGTCGACTCCGCCTGCGAACAGCAACACAAGTAATCTCACTGCGGCCCTAGCAGGGGCATCCGGAGGCGCGTCGCTCAGCAGAACATCCACGCGCGGATCTACATACTCAAACTCGTTTCCTCTATCGCCACAGCCGACAAATGGCTCCACAAACGAAGGCAGCGCAACCGCTGGTGGCCTAGCTGCGGGCGCAGTCTCTGGCAGCCCCGGTGCTCTTGCCGACAATATAGCGAACGGCAGTGCCGACAACAACAGCAGCAGCATACCCAATGGCAACGGCATCGATGGTTCGTTTGTGGCCAACGGCACAGGCTCATACGAGGACTCCTCTGCGCTAGCTACTCCGACCATCTCGCTCCACACGCCGGTGATCTCTCGCACAGCCACCAATCAAGAAGGTGGCAATGTCGCAGCAAGCGGCGGCGCTGGCGCGGGATCCGTGGCCCCGAAAACAATAGATATCGAGGACCTCATCCAACGGCTCCTCGACGCCGGGTACTCTGGAAAACGCACAAAAAACGTGTGTCTCAAAAACTCTGAGATCCAGCTTGTGTGCACCAAGGCGCGCGAAATCTTCCTCTCACAGCCATCGCTTCTCGAGCTCTCACCGCCTGTGAAAGTTGTAGGAGACGTACACGGGCAGTACGGAGACTTGATCCGGATCTTCACAAAGTGCGGGTTCCCTCCGCTGACAAACTACCTCTTTTTGGGCGACTACGTGGACCGCGGGAAACAGTCTCTTGAAACCATCTTATTACTCTTGTGCTACAAAATCAAGTACCCCGAAAACTTCTTCTTGTTACGAGGGAACCACGAGTGTGCCAACGTGACGCGGGTGTATGGATTCTATGACGAGTGCAAGCGCCGATGTAACATCAAGACGTGGAAGCTTTTCATTGACACATTCAATACGTTGCCCATTGCAGCCATTGTTGCTGGAAAGATCTTTTGCGTACACGGGGGACTCTCGCCGGTGCTCAACTCGATGGACGAGATCCGCAACATTGCGAGACCAACCGATGTTCCGGATTTCGGGCTTCTAAATGACTTGCTCTGGTCCGATCCAGCAGACACAATGAACGAATGGGAAGACAACGAGCGAGGAGTGCTGTATGTGTTTTCAAAGGTTGCAATCAACAAGTTTCTTCTGAAGTTTGAATTCGACTTGGTGTGCCGCGCACATATGGTGGTGGAGGACGGCTACGAGTTTTTCAACGACCGAACGTTGGTGACTGTGTTCCTGGCGCCAAACTACTGCGGAGAATTCGATAATTGGGGCGCCGTGATGAGCGTAAGTGACGAGTTGTTGTGTCTGTTTGAATTGTTAGACCCGTTAGACAGTGTCGCATTGAAACAAGTGATGAAAAAGGGAAAGCAGGAGCGGAAACTGGCCCAGTTGCAGCAGCAGGCACTCAGCAGCCGCTAGTTCCTTCCTTCCACCTTGTAGTAACCCACATGTTGCTCTTTGCAGGCACCTCTCAGTGGTACTGAGGGCTACTTTTTGGAAAAAGCTACTCCAAGCTGTGGTCTCTATGGAAGAGGTGTGGTATAACCGCGTGCCCCTGGCAGGGCTATCAGCGGTCCAGTGCGCGCGTTGTTCCCAGTGGAAGAAACACGACACTGTATCAGCCACAAGCTATCCCCCACAGATTCACGGGCCTTGTGCCCAGTTACGACGACGACGATACGCGAAAGTATATTATAGTTTCATATATATAAAATCGAATAGCTTTTTAGGAGCCCGTAGCATCTTTTTTTTTTTTTTTGCAGCCATTTGCACTGTGCAGGGAACCCTCATGCGCTCCAATATGGGACACATGGGAGACGACACTGCGGCACACCACTCCATACCCAGCACAGCCTAGATCTACCGCGATGTCTGTGTATGAGAATGGTGGCAATTTCTTCTTGCTTCAGACAGAAAACTTCCAGCCTCTTTTGGAGCTCGTGGACCAGCTCAATGCGAAAATCGAGCAGAACCAAGGCATTATCGATAGGCTCTCGCAAGTTGTGGACACAGAGTTTGAGTACCCCCGAATGCCAGATTCGCTAGAAGAGCCAGATCTGGACGTCGTACAAACAACATTACTGAGTAGAACTACCCCGGCGTTAGATACTGAGCTGTCGACAGTAGCTGGGCAGGTACTGGCTACGAGAGTGCCAGCTGCGGTGCCAGCTGCGGTGCCAGCTGCGGTGCCAGAAACGCACATTCTCTCCTCGTTCCTCGAGTCTAAATACAAACTCTCACAAATCAAAATTACGGCCAGCACACATCCCGATGAGCGCGTGCGAACGCTCATGGACGACATTGAGCGGCTCAAGGTGCTCCGCGCTGCCAACTCGCTGAAAAACAAACAGCTCTACCAGATCATCCAGGACTACGAGATGTTTGTGGTGAGCGACGTGCTCCCAAAGATGCGCGCAGACATTGAAAAGTTCCTCCGCGACCTGCTCAACGATATAAGGGGCCGCCAGCTAGGGGCAAAGCGAGCAAGCGAAGCAACTGTGTGGGAAAACTACCTGCTCTATGTGGAGTATCTTGACCGTTTGATTATCGCATGCGAAAAGCTTGCGGCTGTCGCAGACGGTCCAGACACTGAAGAGCTCCATGAAGTGGAGCAAAAGTTGCATCTCTTGGCCCTGATCAAGAGCTATGTTTCAGGACCGGCCTGATGCCCCTCCGGTAGGTACCGCACGATGTGCCCGAATGTGCTCCTACGGGATGTCTCTCTTGACGGTCTTTTTTGGGAGGAACCACACGAATTGACACAGTAGAGTCACAGAACAGCAGAGTCACACGAATTGGCCAATAGAGTGGCCAAGCGAAGGGCGAGTCACGGCAAGGTTAGCAAGCCGGACTGTGCGCGGCCAGGCTCCTGCTGCCACGTTTACGCAATAATGTACGAATGCATGTGTATATACAAGTTTTATTTACACGCGGGCGGCGTCGTGGACGGCCTTGCGTCCCCAGTAGTGCACAAGTACTGTGGGGACCAAGGCTACCGCGAACACTATTGCCGCCAACACGCCGTATGTGCCCTGGATGCCCAAAGTGGGGCTATTCAACATGGGCGGGAAGTAGAACGGCCCCACGAAGCCCAACACTTGGCGCACCAAGGTGATGTAGAGCGAGATATCGGACGCTCGTTTCGGCTTTGTGTCGATGGCGTATGTAATCAACACCGTGGTAACTGCTTGAAGTCCGAATGCGGCAATCCCCAATCCTACCACGGGAACCACTGTCCAGTGCTTGTTGCGTTCGAGGAACACGCCATATATCACAAGCCCAACCATGACGCATATAAATCCCGGGTACGAGAGCCAGAGCCGATGTGATGGTGGGCGTCGGCGAGGGCCCGTGCTGTTCAGCGGGTTTCTTCCGGAACGAGTATCGACGTCAACAGGATTCTCCCGTGACGCGGAAGTAACAGCCCTATTCATCCACGCGTCGCTCAAGCGACCGCCAAAGTACTCGCCCATAATGGACCCAGTGATGAGCCCGATAAACTGGAGTCCGATCTGCTGCGAGTTGAAACTGTACTTCTCGTGGTAGAGCAGCGTGAGCTCCACACCCAACGCAACGTTTGCGTAGCAGAAACACGTGGAGTACGCCACTGTCGCCACGGTAATTCGTATGTCCCCAAAACACCGCAACGGTGCCAAAAGCACACTCCAGGTCAACTGGTGGTGCGTCTTGGCGCGGATGGCCCAAAGGGAGTTGATTCCCGGCCGCCAAACCAGCCGCTCATAAACGGTTTCTCTGCCAAACACCAAGTACCCGACGAACTGACACGCATTCATAACGGCAAACGTCAAAAACACATACTTGATGTCGCCGGTCTGATACTCCACAAAGCCCATGAGAAACGGAGCAAAATGCGTGCCCAAGTTGATCATGAGCGCCCACCACCCGGTGCGTGACCCGCGCTGGTGCCTGAAGCTCACCTCTGCCACCACCGGTCCGCCCACCGCCACCAGTGGCGAGACTGCGAGTGCGCCTAGAAGCCGGCAAACCATCAACTGCGCGTAGCTTTGGCAGTACATGCACCCGATGTTGCACACCAAGGACCCCAACGCCAGTGTCATGAGCACCTGGCGCCGGCCGTAGCGGTTCATGAGCGGGATCCACACAAAGGGGAACACTCCCAACACGATGATCTGCGCCGAAACCAAGTATGTGCACGCGGTGATTGACGTGTGGAAGCGCATGGCCACGTTGGCAAGCGAAGGAATAATCCCGGCTGCCATGAACGTGGACGAAAACGCATGAAATCCAATCATAAGGAGCTGCGTGGCCTTCACTATGGGCAGCCAATTGAGCGGGTCCTCATCGACGCTGCCAGGGAGAGGATCGAGATCGAACCGGCCGTGTCTCGCGAGAAGATACTCCTTGTGGGAAGTTGAGATGTCAAGCGACGAGTCTCCTGACGGAAACGTTGTCAGCGAGAGTGTGGGGTCGGCTTTCTCCATATTATACAGTGGGGTGTGTATTTGCCGTGCCACTCGATGCGAACTGGCGCTACTTTATCGTCACTAGCAGAGGCTGTATATGAGTGCCTAGAAGAGTGAATCTGGTTATAAATGACTGTAGTGTGCGCTTGAGTCCAGTGTAAGAGACTCCAGTGTGTATCTTCAGCTTTTTCCCGAACCAGCAGGAGATGAGGAGTCTATACAAATCTTTGTCCTCCGGGCTGCACTTCCCCTCTATAAAGCCTCAAAGATCGTCTATGCCTTACATATACGACGCATCGTAAGGAAAATTTCAGCTCCCGAGATGCGATATACGAAAGAACGCCCTCCATGCAGACACTGGCCAGAGGCACATCCAGAGCGCAACTGAAGATTCTCTAGCCGCCTTGGCACGTGCACGGACGCTAAACTAATCTTGGCAAAAACGTCTTGTGCTATGGAACCCCAGTGTGCAGGGGCCGACTCTCGCGCTACGTCCGGAGTCTGGCTTTGCCGCGGGTCGTTAGAGTGCCGCTGAGATACTGCCTGCTTTCCTCGGGAGCAACGGCGTATTTTGGAGGATTAGTATGTGGAGAGGAACCTCTGGGTGTAGCTTAGGCGATGTGGGTTATATAGACTAGCCAGGGCTCTGCTGAAAGTTACCTTATTGGAAATAGCCGTTTAAATACAAGCCTGGGTTATCTTCCATGGAACGCTCACTAGTGTGTCCTATGGCTCGTGCCACCCATCGATTGCATAGGCTGGGGTCCGCCAAAAGTTGCACGTGCTTCTGTCTTTATATTTTAATGCTACAGGGGTGTATAGTATCGAGTCGTATGCATATTCTATGTATATAGGAGCTTTGTCGCTTCCAGGAGCTTTATTTTGTTAAATGAATAAGCTTATTCTTGCTTATCAAAGTCCAGAGCGGTAATAGACGACTTTTCACAAATCTGGCGGAAAATACCCTTGGAATGGAATAACTGCCAAGGAGTGCCAAACTCAGAAAGCGTTCCTCTTTCCAATGTAATGATTTTATCGTAGTTGATGATGGTCTTGAGTCTGTGTGCAATACACAAGATTGTGCAGTTACTGAATTCTCTTCTGATTGTGGCTTGGATCTTACTGTCTGTTTCATAGTCCACCGACGAGGTTGCTTCGTCAAGCACAAGAATCTTAGTGTCTCTTAATAATGCCCGTGCGAACGAAATCAATTGCCTCTCTCCAAGTGAGAAGTTTTGTCCCAGCTCCTCCACAACTTGGTCTAAATGGAACTTGTGCAAATCAGAGGCCGTGCCCAGAGGCAGTTGCTTCTTGACAGATTCAATGTCAGCCTCTTCTATGATACCCGCACGTCTAAGTGCGTCCCAAACATCATCGTCCAGTCTCTCGTTGAAAGGGTCCAAGTTCTTCCGGATGGTTCCATTGAAAAGAACTGGATCCTGTGGGATAATAGAAAGTGCAGACCGCAAATCGTGGAGACCAATGGTGCTGATATCAACACCGTCAATAACAATACGTCCAGCCAGAAGCTCGGCAATGCGGAAAAGCGCCGTCATGATGGACGACTTTCCGGCACCTGTCCGGCCACAAATACCAATCTTCTCGCCAGGAGCAGCATTGAACGTCAAATTTTTAAGTACCAAGGGGAGTCCATCACGGTACCTGAGGGAAGCGTTTTCGAATGAAACTTGTCCGCGCTGTGGCCAGGACAAATCTGGCTTGTTCAGGGGGATTTCAAATGGTGCCTCTTGTACCATTTCAAAAGCGTAGCTCTGAAGCCGCTCTGCAGAGTTCATATCGTTTTCAATCTGAGTGTACAAACGAATAAACTGGGACAACTCATTCCCGATATTGAACGAATAACTGATCACAAGACCCGTGGAAGCGGCACTTATCTTGAATACACGGTTCACACACATAAGGGTGATCATCACACTGAAAAAGAACACAACCATCTCCAAAACAACTGACATCCACCGCTGATTGGCAATAACAATGAACGACGCTTCGTTCATGCGGTTCAAATTGCTGTTGTTCTTACTGATAAACCGGTGCAGAGCTCCGTATGCCTTGATAGTAGACATACCGTTAAGGGTTTCAGAGAAATTATTGTACACAAACGATCTCTGAATAGCCTCAATCCGCTTGACCTCACGCGTAGTGGCCTGTGCGTAATTCGCACAGCACACAAACACCACTGCAAAGAACGGAACAGCAATAAGAATCCAGGGCAAGTAAATACAACACAATATGAGAACTCCAATCAAGTTCGCCAACCCGTATAACAAAAACCGAATATTTTCAGAGATTTCATTATCGAGTGCATCAGTATCTTTCGTAAACCTGTTGAGAATTCTACCAGTTGGAGTAGTATCAATAAAGGACATTGGGGAATGTAAAAGACGTTCCACAGCCTTAAGGTTGAGTGTCTTGGAAGACCGCGTAGTAACAGTCACCACGATATAGAATTCAAGACAAATGAAAATCACCGCAAGAAACGTAAACATTGCATAAAGTCCCATGTAAAATCCATTGGAATAACCAGGAAATTTCTGAGAAATCCAAAACGAAAGCCAGGTGTTGGTGAAAAGGTTACAAAACGTGGCAAGTGCAGCTGCAAGTGGGAATGTAATAAAGAACCCAGTAACACCGAGTTTACCAACTCCGGACCGAACATATTCCAAGTATACCGACGAAGAAATACTATTCACAGCCTTTTCTTCATCCTTACCAAGACGTGCACGGGTCAAGTCCTTCTCCCTTACATCTTCGTCTATTGAACTGGCAACATCGGAAAAGTGCGTTCCAGCACCAGAAATGGCGGTGAGTTTCTTTGCAAGGGGAGCTGCTCCCGATGCAAAGTTGTCAGTCATTTCTTCAATCTTGAAGTCACCATCTTCACTGGCGACTTCTGAATAACCTTGTTCAGGAGTGGCTGGCTCTGGAGATACCAATTCTTCAATACCTTGATCCTCATCGTTGTTACTACCTTGACTGAAACTCATGAGATTAACAAACAGTTCATTTCTCGCACTCAATTCCTCAAAGGTACCAATGTCCACAGAGTTGTCCCCAATGAACATCACACGGTCTGCGCTTTGCACCAACAGAAGCTGGTGGGTGGCCAAGATCCGCGTCTTGCCCTCAAGTGTTCCCATTAAACAGTTGTTCACAATGTGTTTACCAACCCTTGCATCGACAGCACTCAAAACGTCATCCAAGAGAATGATATCGGGGCTGGCATAAACGGCACGAGCCAAGTTGATACGAGCTTTTTGGCCTCCTGAGAGAGTAATACCACGCTCACCAACTTCTGTTTCATCTCCAGCATCAAACGCGTTTAAATCTTGCTGAAGCAGGCATGCGTACAACACTTCTTGGTAAAAGTCAGGGTCCCACTCAGCACCGAAAACAATATTGTCCTTGATGGAGGCATTTTGAACCCATGGTTCACCGCACATCAAGACACATCCGTCCACCTTTACAGTACCCTTGTCGAGTCCCATTGTACCGTTCATGGCATGAAGCATCGACGTCTTACCGGACCCAATGAGACCAGTAATAACAACAAATTCGCCCTTCCGTATAGAAAGATTGACCCCATTGAGGCCACCAAAATTTGAGGAGTCCGCAGTTGTTTTCAACTCAGGTGGGAGCTCACCACCATTTTCTGCTTTGAGTTTCTTTATACGTTCCTTCTCTGCTTCCTTTTCATCATATGTACCGTTTTTCTTTTGCTTGGCAATGAGTTTAGCCTTTTTCTTTTCCTCTTTGACCTTGTCCTTTGCTTCACCCTTGGTGTCAGGTACAACCGTCATATCCCAGGCGAAATCAGCGTCCGCGATTTCGATGGCCTTATTGGTTGCGCTCTTTTCGTCGTCCACGTTGTGTATAAAGTTAGGGTTTTGGCTTTCTTCCTCGCACATGAGGAGCCTTTCTACACGCTTGAAAGCGTTAAGAAGGTCCACGCAGGTGGCCAAACACATTGGCAAAAGGAACAGACAGGTCCCGAGCACTTCGAACGTTGATACCGATGAGAAGATGTTTGCAGGGCCATTGGTGTGACCCTTAATGGCATAGAGAACCAAAAACGACACCATGGATGTTATACCGGTCAAACTGAGTGCTAATGCACCCAGGATATTTCTGGCGGTTTGAATTTTGAGAATCGCTTGGATTTCTTCGCTTCTTGCCTTTATGATTTTAGACAAGTAGGGAATTTCCCACGAGTAGAACTTGATCATTTTCAAGTTGTTCAACACCTCCTTCATGATATCGACTCTAGCATCGGTCAATTTTGTAGTGGCAGCTCTGTATGAGAACATTTTTGCTGTCCATGCACCGATAATCATAACACACACAACAAACACTGCCAACCCAATGAGTGCTGACACTCCAATGTTAATTATAAGAATCACAATGGCAATGATAACCGAGATAGGAAGAGTGATAAGCAATGGCTGCAACATCATGCTGAAGTCCACCCGCAGAAGGTCTGTGCCCATGAGGGAGGTAATTTTTCCAGCAGTAAACTTGCGCTTGCCAGCAGGCAGCAACCGGAAAGATTTTTCGAGCACCACCGTGAGTAAGATGGATTTTGCTTTGATTCCGAGAATCAAACCCCGATTTATGTAGTGGTTGAAAAGTAATCCAGTAACTGTAAGGGCAAGCGAGCAGCCAATGGCATAGCCTATACCTGGACCAAGACTTTGATGGTAGAGCTCAGGGAATGAGTATCTTTCCACAAATTTGATGAGTTGTTTCATCAAAAGTGGCATAAGTGACATAAAGATAAGACATATGGCTCCGAGCAAGGTGGCCACGATAAAATCGTGGCGCAATGTGGTCATCAAGGTTTTGGCAACCGTGAGTGCGGGCCACTCAAACAGTTCGGGCTTGGTTTCGTCCTCATTCCCAGTGCCAGTCTTTTTTGATTTCTCTTCGTACTCGCGACGATACCTTTCCACACGTTCGTGCAAATGCAAATTGAATGTGGCCACAAGACTCTCGATCTGCATGTCTTCGGTGAGATAGTACAAATCGTTAGGACGAATGGTTCTTGAGTAGCCAACCTTGAAAAGTGGCATCATCCATGTGAAGAAGATTTTACTGAGGAGCGATGCATTGCGGTAGGGGAATGGTTTCCGTTCCGACTCTGTAGGAATGGGATATGTTGTGGAGGGAAGAAACTTGGTAAGCAACCGTTTCTGGGGTGCAAACTCCGGGCCAGAGTCTAGCGATATTTCGTCACTCATGGCGGGTCACTAGTGCGCAGCAACTGGTGGGTGTTTGGCAAGCAACTGTGATTAACTAACTAACTGCAACCAACTATCTTTGGTTGAAGTTGAATTCGCTCAGCTTCGTATCCACTAAGATATAATGTAGGGTAGATGTTTATGATCTCACTATGAGTGCATCAGATTCCAAACAGTGGATTTTTTTTGCAACTTATATATCGGTGAAACTTCCCAGGCGATGCAGCCTTCTTTATCCGCAGAGATTTGCCACACGCACGGCTCTGCTGGTGGCGGATTATAAGGTTTTAATTTTTTTTTTTGCACTTTTTTTACGTAAGCGCTCTTACGCTGCAGGTACTTCGAGCTTCAACACCGGAGGGAAAGGGCGATGATACTGCGAATAACTTCCCCTTGGTGGCTGTACACAACCCACGCCCCCCACCCCCATGCGTCGGCTTCGCTGATCTTTGCTTACCTAAAAACCTTAAATGCACACCTATTGAAGGGAAGCTGGCACGGGTGGCGACCGGGTACCCCTAAGAGGAGCCCCTAAGAGGGGCAGCAGAAAATCGTGAATTATGCAGGCGGGTATGCATTTGCTTGGGGAACATTTGAAAAATCGACGCACCAGTAGCCGCCACCCGCACTCGCCGGCAGAATTGCAGCCCAGTGTACAAAGTTTGCAATCCTGCTATCACCGTCTCCGTTTGGTGGCGAGAGGCTGGCGTCGTTTTAAATTCGTGCCACAGCCGTCCAGCTAAATGGGCTTGGGTGTGGGACATGGAGAGGCAGAGAGGGAGGTCTGCATCTGTATGTTAGTGTGGAGCTGAAGCAGTGGTGGTGGGACCATGTGAGGTACGAGTAGCGCGTAGACGTTCAGATGGCTCCAGTAGCGTACACGGCTGGTGTATGCGCAGAGCCCTACCTATCGCACGCCGTAACACAGCTCCATGGACGCGACACTAGGCGTGGGCCGCTCGACACATGGAAAACGCACTGGTAACGCCGTTCTCATGCAGGGCGTACACCGGGCGGGCATAGGCTATCTCCGGTCCGGGGCAATCTTTTGGCTGCACGATAATATCGGAAAAAAAATTCTATCCGGGAGATCTATTTTGTTTCCACTCCGAAGAAGGGCTTTCAAGTCTGCGAGGCAGAGGGTTGCACTTTATGTATGACTCTCGTGAAGGCTGCGGAGTTTCCAGGTCGGCTGGGGTGTTTCCAGGTCGGGTGGGTGCGGCCTGCGCGTTCCTGCGAGCCGTTGACCAAGCGTGTATTCGCGAAGCGGTAGCCGCGAACGAGCTGCAGCACCGTTTCTTGAGCCTCTGCCCGATCAACGTACCAGGGCAACTAGCTCCGTTTACCTCCAGTTACCTCCAGTTGCTTGCTTTTGCGACTCGCCTGTTTATATCCAGTGCTGAAACATGCGCTTGAGTCTGTAGGTTGAGTGGCTGCGAAACACCGTGTGCTAAGCCTTGTGAGCCCCAGCTGACCTTCTTCTAGCTTGTAACAGTAGCCTTCTTGTTTCTCAAAAGCGAACCATGTAGCTGCCGGTTGCGCTTTGCAAGTGATCGTTCGGACAAGACTTCTCCTGAAGGGAGTCTCCATCAACTGTCGTACAACTTACACAACCAAAAGACTCCCTGTCACCAAAAGACTCCCTGTCACCAAAAGGCTCCCTGTCATCCAAAGGGGATCCCTGCCGATCAAAAGGGCTCCCTGCTGGGAAGTTTCTAGTTTCTATAGGTTGTCTTGCCACGAGTCCCAGGCTACCAGTCTCAAGAGCGCTTACAATGTACGAGCAGTGTGCGGGCTCTTCCGCTGTCGTGTATTTTCGTTATACATAAAGGCGTCACATGAAATGTATACGGCCCTGGTTAGTATGGGGAGAGGAGCAGATTTATGGTTGGCTTTTTCGACTCGAGCTTGACCGGAGCTACTTTTGTTGAGTTTGGTTCCTCGTTCAACACGCCACGGAGCCATTTTTTCAGCTGGCTCTTGTCTTGTTGTTTTTCCGTTGCCGGTGGTGGCGTTATTGACGATGTGGCTGTCAGCGTTCCCAGCACAGCACCCGATCCCGACGATGTGTCGAGGATACTGCTGAGCGAGCCGCGGCGGTATGCGCCAATCGGCGTGAGGTGCACGCCTGTGTTTGTTGCTGCGCCAGTGCCCGCACTCGCGCTCGTGTTTGTGCCCGTGACGCCAGCGTTTGTCCCGTTTGGCTGGGTAAAGTGCAGCAATTGTACTGGCGGGAGCGTTGTTGAGCTCGCGTTTGAGTTGCTGCTGATACTACCGCTTGTAGCCCCGAGACTGCTGTTGTAGGCGGGGCCCGGAGGCGGGAATCCGCCTGAGGTGTAGGGGCTCGGGAAGCTGATGGTTTGGCTGAACGAGTGATGGAAGAGCGGCGACAACGGCGACACCATGTTTGGTGTCAATGACGCAGACCTGGGCCCGTATAGAATGGATTTATTGGTGGCGGGCACCAAGGGCGCAGACTTGAGGGGTGGTTGGATGTACGAGTTTGAAGACGGGAACGACGCCGAGTGGGCCCCCGCGGTGGGTCCCGCAGTGGGTCCTGCGGTCGCTGGCCCGCTTGCCGCGCCTCCGCCGTAGAACAGGTGCAGCAACAGAAGCGGGCGCGGGCGTCTTTTTATTCTGCTGCTACGCATATCGCCAAGCGGCTTGAGGATGGCGCCGCTGGTGTTGAGGCTCGCGCTGCTCAGCGAAGACGAGCTGAGTGTTCCGGCAGCTACAGTTGTGACAGACGAGCCGTTTGCGCCCGAGCACGGCTGTGTGGCGGCGGTCGAGCTCGCGTACCCGTAGTAGCCCGGCGAGCTCTGAATGGCGTTGGTACTACCCACGCTGGAGCAGCTCAGAGGCACATTTGATGAAGAAAATACAGCGGTGCTGGGCGTTTCAGGGTTCGACGCTCCCTTTTCTGGAAGGATGAGCCGAGTGGTTGGAATTTGAATCGGCTGCGATGGCTGCAGCTGTGGAGCCATGAGCAAGTGCGGCGGAGACGCCTGCTGGGATATGGGCTGGAAATGCGGCTGGAGATGCTGAGGATGGTGCTGTGGATGATGAGGGTGCTGGGGGTGGTGCACGTGCTGGGAGTACTGCGGAATGTACTGATGCTGAAGCTGGTGGTGGAGCTGCTGTTCCTTCTGCTCGTGCACGTTGAAGATTTCGTACGCGTGCACCGTCTGCTTGTGCTGGCGCAAGTTGTCCAAACGCGAAAAGTTCTTTGAGCAGTGCGGACATGTGAAGGGCCGTTCTCCCGTGTGCTTTCGCTTGTGGCGGGCCAAGTGCTCCGAGCGTGTGAACGACATGTTGCAGTCCGGGTATCCTGTGCACTGGAACACTCTGCCCTTTGGGGTTCGCTTTGGCGCCCCCACAGCTGAAGAGGCGGCTCCGCTAGACCCGAGCGCGATTTCCCTGTCGTCGGAGATTTCGTCGGAGGAGCCGTCGGTTTCGGACTTGGAAGGGCTGGTTATGTTTGACGTGGGCGAGACTGTGTGTGAGGAGTCGTTGGAAACGGAAGCCGCACTCATTAGCGACGGCCGTTCAAGCTTGGCTAGAGACATCGGAGTGAGCGTGATGGGGGTTAACAACAACGTCGTGGCTGCGTTGGGAGTGGATGAAAGAGAGGCGAGCGTATTCTAACGATTAAGGGCTGCTCCGGGGATATGTAACACAGGCTGCTCGCAAGTTCGCGGTGTGTAGGGGGGGAAGAGGACCGAACAGCTAGGTAGCGGAGTGCTGGGAGTGATTTTTTATTTTTTTTGGTCAGTGGGTCGCTGCTGGTGTGCCCGGGTAGCTGAGGTTATTAGCAGGGGTCCAGGGGAGCGCGTATTATTTGTGGACGGGTAATCTGGACGAGAACTGGGGCTCCAGAGACTCTATGAGTGGATACTCGGCTGAAAATATTGACGGGACAAAAGTTTGACGCCAACAGTCGCAGTGTTTTTGTTTTGAGGGCACGGCGGGGGTCTTATACTTTGCTATGCGGTTGGGTGCCTGGGCCTCCTGCGTCTGGAGAGGATGTGGATTTTTTTTTGTATGGGGCCTGGCGTAAATTGAGTCTGCTGAAAAAAAAAAAAAAATTCTTATAGGGGCCATTCCGCGGGGATCCTGGCGTATTATTTATTTACTTTATTTTTTTTTTGGATATTTTTTTTTCCTGGTAGAAGAAAAGAAGCGGATAAAAATCCACTTAAAAAAAAAAAGGATATTTTCAGGCAGCTGGCGTCCCCAAAATCGATATGTTCTTCGGATCTAAAAAATAAAACACCGTTGTGCAGTAGGGGTAGGGGTGTGTGTGCACAGCGCGGAGGTTACCAGGGACAGTTGGACGAGGCTAGCTTGGGCGAGCTGGTGCTATTTCTTCCAGGTGGAGCTGGTTCCTTGCACGCGGGGAAGCAGCTCAAGGCACGGTGCTCGCGGCCGCAGAGGTGTCAGTTCCGATATGTTCAACGCTATCGATGAGGTGTGACTCTATTCTAACGAAATTGGGCAAAAAAAAAAAAAAAAGAAAGACAAAAAGAAAGGAAAACATTAAAGAATGCGAAAACGACAAATGGGAGCTTTAAGAGCTTATCAGACAGGAAGGGCAGGAGAGAGAGAGAGAAAGAGAGAGAGAGAGAGAAAGAGAGAGAGAGAGAGAAAGAGAGGGAGAGGGAGAGAGGGAGAGGAAGAGAGGGAGAGGGAACAAAGTGTGTTGGTTTAGTAGAGGAGAGGGCAGACTAGAGTACGCTAAGGTAGATGAGACGAGGAAGAGACATGTAACCCATGGATAGACTAGGAACGGTGATAGACTGAAAACGGTTAGGAGGTTGTCATGGAACAACAGGGCTATCTCACACAGTCGCGGAACTGCCGCGCGCCGCGGAGAAAGTATGCGTTGCCGATAGAATAGACTTCTTCCATCCACCTAAACGTACGTACCATCTCCCAGACGTGGCGCCCCCGTACCTCTATTGTATATAAACAAACCGTTTACGGAACGCTGCTGAGATACTGGAACGCCGGTGGCTTATCCCTCGCACGTTACCCCTACGCTGCCGGAGGCGGCACGACACGCACGGTAAGGGGAATTTGTATATGGCGGTGACGCTGTGCGCTTTTTGTGCATGAAATATTTTCCTTTGGTATTTTTGTTTCCATCGTTTCGATACGCCAGAGACACTCATCCAACAATGCGGCCCGAATCCGAGTAGACGATTTCAGCAGGGGTCTCCGAGGGGTTTTCTCATGGCACGCATCCGTGGCCGTGCGGTCGCGGTAGCCCTCATGCAGGTATCAAGTGAAGACCACCGTAAAACAAACAAAAAAAAAAAAACTTTGCTCTCGGTGATGTGTTCCAGGATATTTTCTCTGTAACCTTAAAGAAATGCACCTCGCACCCTGTTGCATACTTAAACGCCGTGCGATCCAATGTGTTATCTGTTTGCTAGAGAATGTCGTATCGCTCGCAGCCCCTCTGTGCCCCCCCCGAAGCTACCTGCTAGCTTTGACGTGTACCCAATTAGCTCCAGCGTGGCTATTGTGCGGCACCTCTTACACCATGCGCTGAGCCTTACGTGAGCACATACAGCTGCATGGTGATGGGAAAATATAATCATAAACACAAAAAAAAGAAATTATAAACTTTATTACTGAGTGCTCCGTCCCCTTAGTCAAAAGCAGGAGGTAGGCACAGCGCAGAAACTGACAGTGTAGTTACGAAATCCAATTTCCGATGTGGTTCCATCCATCAACTCTAGTGGCGCCATGTTCACGGACTCCGCTTGTATAAAACTTTCTCCTGATTGCTACTCACTTCTGCCTCCTCCCCTCAAGCTCTGCCCCTGTCGCCCCCCTCTGCCCCCTTGCCTCTTCCTCTCATCACCTGTCACCCATCAAGGGTGCTTATTGTAATATACGCAAAAAAACAAACAATTGATCAAAAAAAAAAGCGAAAAAAGGAAATAAAAAATAAGAAAAGGCGAAAAGTGAAAAAAAAATATGTATTTGCTGAAAAAGAAAGCGACTGCATCAAGACACTCCTACTAACCTTCGGTGTCGAAAAATAAGCTTAATTAGAGTGGCTCACCACTGATACAAGCTTTAGGGTTTCGGCAGCTCCATCGTTCAATACCTCCATCCGGCAATGTGTAAGGCCGAGAGTTGAGACTTTGCGCAAAAGCAAGGGGGCCACACCTCCGTAACGAATCGCATGTACCGTGAAATACGCGTGCCTGACGTGGAAGGCGGCAGGTGCGGCCGTAAACGGGTTCCATACAATACCCAAGCGAGGCTACCACGTCCCCTCTCGGAGAGCCACGCGCGGGTTTACGAATTTATCGTTCAGAAAACTCCTAGCAGCGAGATACATGCAAAGGCATCCCCGAAACAAAAATAAAAAAAAAGAACTCGTCTCCGCTAAGGGAGACAGGCACCTTGGAGCCAGAAGGGCAAACATAACAAACAATAAGTCAACTGATGTCGATAAAAAATAATGAGCCGGTCTCTCGTCGTATTCAAAATTTTTCAAAGACAAATGCCGCGTGAGTCCGCGACACCTGCGCAGTGGGGTGGTGCACTTGTGCATCGCAGTTAAATCTTGCCTTTGCAGTGAACTTCCCAGCTGTCTTGTATCTGACTGAAATTAGCAATTAGACTTAGACAGATCACTGCAGCTCAAACTTTATTTAGGGCGGTATGTCCGGTGTTCGTTTTTCTGTTGGCAGCTGGGCGCAGTCTATTCCCGGCCAGTCATACGTACCATCAGGTATCAACAGCTTGGTCGCTGAACCTGGCCGCTGACCTCTCCAATCTGCCTTTGCCCAGCAACTCTGAACCTCCCTCCCTTCCTGTACCTGCTTCCACGTTCGTTTTCATAAGCACAGCCCAACTGCATACACGACTGACGTTCACCCTCCACCTGTCACCTCATTGCGTAGCCCGTAATTCGCATTCGCCCGTCGACTGCATTTCGCCCGCTGTTGGCTTCCCCGTAGCCTACCTTTTCCCGTATAGGGCTTCATCCCCTCTCACGGCATTCCCCGATGTCCGCTACTTCCGTTTCTTTCGCGTGTCTCTCCCAAGACTCCTACTCCTTTAGGCATAGTAATCTCTGCCCCGTATTCTCTTACATGACCTCTCCCTTCTTCGCCCCTCCCCCTTAGCCTTGTTCTCCGGCCTGACAACTGTGCCAATATTTTTCTGTGCGCATCTCCCCCGCAAATTTCTGCACACTTTAAATTATCTGATCGGTTCCTCCTGTCTCGTATAATGGCACTCTTTTGGTTTCCGTTGGTTTCTGCCGACCCCTCCTGGAAAAAAAAATACGTGCAGTCATTCATGCTAGTACCACTCGCCTTACGCAGATTTCGGTCGCTGCGGTGTTTCTTTGTCGTTGCTGCTTGCGGTCCCCTTGCGCTGACAACGTTTTTTAGCATCGTTCTCTACAGCGTTCCTGCACTTGAAACCTGCACACTCCTCTGCTCGTTCCTGCACCCACGCCGGGCCTACTTCTTCCATCGCCTTTTATTTTGCAGCCATAGTTGCAGCCACCCTCCCCGGTCCACTCCGCAAACATGGCTTAGTGCATGTTGATTCGCCTCTAACTTCCCTGTCGCCTCTAACTTCCCTGTCGCCTTCGGTTCTCCCCTGTCGCGTCCGAATTTCTCCTCCGTTTCACCTGCACAGCTCCTACTCCGTCCTGCACCAGCTCTCTCTCTCTTCCTTTACCCTCTCTACATGCCCGCTGGCATCCTACACGTTTAGATCATTTTCTCATACATTTTCCGTTGCCCGCTGCCTCCTCAGTTCTCCACGCCGCTCTCACACGCCACACGCGGCCTCCCGCTTGGCAACGTCAACCACAAGCGTTCTTTTTCTCTCGTATCTATAAAAACGGGCCCTTCAAAAGCGAACTCGCTAGCACACTCTTTCGCTGTACACCGCCAATCCGCCCTGCAAACCACCTCGTGGCCCCTGCGCGACTGCTGCAGAGACCGCCAAACTCTCGTATAAACCCTTGCGCACAAATAGCTCGTTCTGCGTGCATCTCCGGATCCCACAGACAAAATTCAACCCCTTTTTGCTTCGCAGCCGCTTTCCAAACTCTGGCTCAAATCACGTTGCTCCTAATACGTTTGCAGCCCGTCGGTTAAACACCGCAGCATCTAGACGCACTCTGGCCCACACATACCGTTATCACCTGTAAAAAGTAAAAGAAACCGCCTGTGCCGTCAGTGTTAATCCGGGCCCGAGCCCGTCTGGTGCCTCAAGGCGGAAAAATAGCACGCAATATAGCGAAATCAGCCGCACACCGGGGCCCCCAGAAAAGTCAGTTCATTCGGAATACAGCCCCACGAGTGGTACCCGGGCAAACTCTACTTAGACTCGCTTGTGCTTCCGCTGGCGCCTCCCAATCAGTCAACCCTGTTGAGCAACTCTGTTGAGGGACTCCTTCTGGAGAGCAGCCTCACACATTAGTTCCCACACGCAGTAGTCCTCCGCACGCTGTCGTCGAAGCGGCTGGCGCGGCCCGCCGCTTAGCAGCAACTGCTGGACTGGTCGTTTGTGGTCTCGATGTTGACGTCCACAGTCTCCGGCTGGTTCTGCACGTCCAGCTGCTCGCTAAAGTCGGGCAAGCACTGGGCGATTTTCTTGAACAAGAGCTTGACGTTGTGGTTTGCCTTGGTGGAAGTCTCAAGCGAAAACTTGGCCCCCACCTTCTTCACCAACTCGTCGCACTCGTCTTGTGTCACCTGGCGCTTGTTGCCCAAGTCGGACTTGTTGCCTACAATGACAATTATCACCTCGTCGCCCCGTTCTAACTGCACATCGTTGATCCAGTTGGTCAAGTTCTGAAACGACTTTTTCAGTGTGATATCGTAGCAGATTACAGCTACATGCAGATCCCGGATATACGACGGAATCAAGGATCGGAACCGCTCTTGGCCCGCCGTGTCCCACAACTGCAACCGTATGGTTTTGTTGTCCTCCAAGTACATCGTCTTGGAGAGAAAGTCAATGCCGATGGTGGCGGCGTACTGGTCGTCGAAAGTGTCGTACATAAACCGGGTTATGAGGGATGTTTTCCCGACTGTAGTTAGTAATCGAGCTTCGAAGGCCACGCAGGAGAGCTTCCCGTTGGCTGTCCGCTGAGTAGAGAGCGTGGTGCTGTAGTTGCATTCCAGCCAATTGGCGTCTTGGGGTGGCTGGGTGCCTCCAACAGCGCCTCCCACAAGGGTAACGCTGCTAAGGGTTCCCCCACTCCGCTGAGGGTGCCCCCTGGAGCGCCAGCAGGTGCAAACATAGAGCCCCTCCAATGGAGCTGCCGGAACTTGCGAGAGGTCAGACCAAAGGCGAAGCAAGGCAAAGCATGGAGTCAAATCCACCCCTAGAGGGCGCTCTGGATCCTCAACAGCATGAAACAGCTTCCACGAAAGTAAGTTCGATGCGGTCGCTGCTCTTGCAACACATCTCGGGAGTAGAGGAAACGGGAAGAGACAGAGCATGCGCTGAGGAGCGCTGCAGACACACCCGCAAGAGCACGAGCACGCCACTAGTGAGTATACATACCGCTCTGGTCGCCGAGAAACACAATCTTGTACTTGCGCAAGATATTTGACTTGTCTGTGGCGCTCATGGTGGCTTGTGTGGAGTGGTGGTGGGAAGCAGCGCTAGCAGATGACGCTGTTTGATTTTGTGGGCTTGCTACCCGACGCGCGGCCCAGATGCAAATTTTGCCTGTGTGTGCTTTTGGCGCTCGCACTAGGGGCCCGGGGGCGAGGGGGCCAGGGGACCTTGGCGCCCGCGCGCGCCAGCTTTGTCGCTGCGTTTGCCACGAAAAGCCTGAATTGTCGCTAATTTTTTCTCTGTAACAGCGCGCGAGCATGCGCACGAGCACTCACGAGGGGCACCATGAATTTCGCGGCCGTTCCAGAGAAGATAAAAAAAATCCATCGCCTAACGGTAACCCCCGCGAGTGTTCCTCACCCAGACTCCGCTCACAGATATACTCGCTTCAATGGACGACGCAGAACTCAACGCCATTAGATCAGCCCGCTTGGCCGAGTTACAGAAGAACTCGGGCCAGGGCGCACAGTCCGGCGCAGACGCACAGAAAGACCAGATGAAATCGTCAATGTTGGCGCAAATCTTGGAGCCCGCCGCCAGAGAGAGGCTCTCGCGCGTGAGAATCGTGCGCGCAGACAGAGCAGACACTGTGGAGCAGTACCTCATCAAGCTTGCGTCCTCGGGATCGTTGCCCCGTAAAATATCCGAGTCCGACTTGGTGGACATCTTAGACAGCTTGTCGAGAGACGAAAAGAAGCAGACCCAGTCCAAGATCGTTTTCAACAGGAGAGTCACCGACGACGACGATGATGACGACTTCTTTGATTAGACCCCACCTGCTCCACTTGCTCGTCCGCTGGCACCCTTCGTTGAAAAGAGAGCTACTGCATCGCTAAGTGAAATACGGCGTGTTGTGTGCCTCCGGCGGTGCCTCCCGGCAAGGGCGACTCCGTCGAGGGTGGTTTACTTTTAAACAGCAGCGCCATAAAGTGACAGTGCCACGAGTAAGCGTCCTGCTGGCTTCTAACCCCAGGTCGCAGCTTCTTCGCAAAAGACCATGTATTATAATATCTAACGCACGAACCACACATCGCTTCCCTTGTAGACAAACTGACAGCTGCAGCGCTAGTATCCAGAGGCACTGGGCACCCTGGCTGCTACCTCTGAGTCCTTGCTGTCCTGCATGCCACAGTGAACGCGAATTTTGCAGCCATTTCAATGAGGCTGCAAAGCAGCAACTACAAACGCGGAACGCTTCAAGTCAAGCAGGGCTTATATAGGCAGATATCCATGGAGGATAGAGTAGCAGGAGCTTTATTTGGTAGCACCTACGAGGACACGCTATTGGGACACTCCTTTCAGATGAGCAGTCCCATATAGTAGGAACGGTCTCCCCAGCCTGAACTGCAGCTACTATCGCCTCTACTGATCTCGCCTCAACTAATCTCCCCTCTCCCTCATGTGTTCGTTGAATTTCCTGTATGCTAGCCTGATGACGTGTGGGAGTGTCTACCAGTTCGTGCTAGACTGGTAATGTGTAAGTGTGGGTGTGAATGTGTGGTGTCTTCTTGCTACACTGGCGGCTCTTGCCGCGTGTTTGTGTTTCCTGCACATAATACACACGCCAAATCAAAAACATAAACAAGCATTCTGCTGCTGCTGCTTCTCTCTAGCCTCAGCACACAGCCATGTCCAACATCCAAGTTGTTGTCCGGTGCCGCGGACGGAACCCGCGTGAAATCGAGGCTAAGTCTCCCATTGTTGTGGAGGTGCCCGACGACTCTTCCAACACTGCCATTGTGAATTTGGAGCTGCACGCAACTGACTTTCTCCAGTCTGTAAATGCCAAAACCTACACCGTTGATCAGGCCTATGGCGCCAACGTTAGCCAGACTGCCATTTACAACCAAGTGGCCCTTCCTCTTTTCCAGGACTTTATGAATGGGTACAACGTGACTGTTTTGGCCTATGGCCAGACGGGCACAGGTAAAACGTACACAATGTGCGGTGATAACCGTTCCATAGACGATGGCGGCCGCTTGGGCGAGGGCGCAGGCATTATTCCTCGAGTGTTGAGCGAATTGTTCCTCCAGTTAGGGCGGGACCCTGAGGCAGGTGTACCTGTCGAACTGAGCAGCCAGTCGAGTCAAACGACCAATCCTGACCCTCTGGACCCTCTCAAGCACGATTACGTCGTCAAATGCTCATTCCTCGAGCTCTACAACGAGGAACTCCGAGACTTGCTCGATACTTCCGGGACAAATGACGCCGCTGCAGCTGGTAACTCTGGAAACGCTGGCGCTGCAGGTGGAACAGCCCCAAAGCTCCGCATCTACGAATCCAAACCCAACGGCTCGGATCCCACCATTGTCATCCAAAATCTTCAAGAAGTGTACATCACAGACAGCAAAACGGGGCTCCAGATGCTCAGGCGAGGGCTCCAGCGTAGGCGCACAGCCAGCACCAAACTTAACGATGTGTCATCACGCTCGCATACAATCTTCACCATAAACTTGTACCGGAGAGACCCAACGAGCCAGGAGCAGTTTCGGGTTTCCAAGATGAATTTAGTAGATTTGGCCGGGCTGGAAAATGTAAGCAAGTCAGGTGCAGTAAATCAAAGAGCAAAGGAGGCGGGTTCCATCAACCAGAGCTTGTTGACTTTGGGGAGGGTGATCAATTGTTTGAGTGATCGCGAGAGTGCGCGTGAAAGTGCCAATGTGCGCGAGAGTATACGCGAAACCATACCTCGTCCATCTGGTAGAGTGCTATCAGGTTCAGGCATAGGTTCAGCAGCAAACCAAGCTCCAGTCAGGCGAAGTACTGTCGGGTCTGGAACGGGGCTCGGGGCCAGCAGAACATCGTCTTTCACCACAGCTGCGCCGAGCGGCTCACATGGCTCCAGTGGACCCAGTTCCATCGGAGACGCTCACATCCCGTACCGTGAGTCGAAACTCACTCGTCTCCTCCAAGATTCGCTTGGCGGGCACACCAAGACAGCACTCATTGCCACAATCTCCCCCGCAAAAGTTAATGCAGAAGAAACGGTCTCCACTCTCGAGTATGCATCGAGAGCTAAAAACATCCGTAACAAGCCCCAATCGGGCCAGGATTCAGAGCTCATTCTCAAAAAGACGCTACTCAAGGATATGGCGAAAGAAATATTCAAGCTCAATAAGGACTTGATTGCAACGCGCAACAAAAATGGGGTATGGCTTGATGAGGAAAACCACAGAGTCATGCTTCTGGAAACTGAATGCACAAAGGCAGAACTCAAGGAACAGAAAGGATTAGTAGGTGGCTTAGTTGATAGGGTGCAAACATTGCAGGCCGAGAAAGAGGCGAGGGAGACTGAGCTAGCGAAATTGAAAAGTCAATTACAAGAGTCAAAGAAACAGGTGCAAAGACTCCTGGAAGATGAAACTGCCTGGAAAGAAAAATGTACACTGTTGAAAGAGAAACTACGTGACACCACGGTGGAATTGACTGAAACGGGTAGGCAACGTGCACTCCTTAGTCAGCATATGACACAAGCATTAAAGACAAATGAGGGGGTAGTGGAGTCGATAGCGGATGTTTTGGAACTGTTACAGGATATGAAACTGGCGCAGGACATAGGGACTCTACAAAGGACTCTCCTTTCTACTCTCGACACTATAAGCGGAAATGTATCACTGACAAAAAAGAATGTGGCTCTTGCTCTCAGTACAGATGTCACCAAGTTACTCCAAGGTGTACAAATGGAAAGTACGAAAGTCAGCCAGAGTATCGATGCAGTATCCATCAGAGTCCGAGAGAATGCAGAAGACATTGGCATTAACGCTAACACATTGGCAGAGTTCCTTAGGACCGGGGTTCTTGATACGGACGCAATAGACGAGCAAATCGAATCCACAATGAAAGAAAAGGCAGCGCTTGCTCTTGCCAAACTCAACGCCGAATTCACAAGTGAACTCGAGAAGCTAACTAGGGCGTCGCACCAGAAACAAAATGAGCTAATGACTCTGTCGTTCAGGGCGATGGCTAAGGCGATATTTCTGACTGAACGGAACACATTGACGAGCAAATGCAGCGAATGGAGCGAAAATCAACGGATACTTACGACCAAACTTATAGAGGACGCCAACGAAATTAAGGAGAAGAACAAATCATTCAACGACTCACACGAAGCTCTTTTACTGGGCGTAGGCAATAACATTTCCAGTATTGTAAGGGAACAATTAGGTCCGAATTTACAAAGCATTGAAAAAGGTGTGGAGAGTGCCAGGAAAATGGTAAAACTGGAGGCTAGCACAGTGAAAGATGGACTCATTCTGAGAGATGAGAAAGTGAGTGTTACTCTCCGAAACGTACAGAACGAGCTAAACAAGAAACGTTTGAGTGCGTCCAAAAGTGAGGGACAAAGAGAGGAGAGGTTAGTACCCGATACAAAGCGTAGCCCCATGAAACAGAGCCCCTACAAGGCGAATACCGATTCTCAGGTTGTCTCACCGTCGAAGATAGGAATAGTTTCACCATCAAGAAATTCAAATACGATTCTGCCGTCTAAAGTGGGGGGAGGACGGCTCTGGCAATCTAAAATCCCACAATTGTCAAGAACAACTAGCTGGGAAGAGGGGCCAACGAAAAAACGCAAAGTGTGATATATGTACCATAGATGTAGAATACAAAACAAAGCACTATATATATATAATACTCGATAAGTAAAAAGGGAAAGACACCTGACTGAGGTCTGGTGTCGTGTGACGGATTTCTTTGTCTTCTTTTTTTTGCAGCCATGCTGCAGCAGCCATGCGCGGTGTGCGCGCTCGAGTCGCTTTTAGGAATGCCACGCTTCAAAATGACAAGTGCTACTCCACACAGGTAGCGGGCCACCTTACTACTAACACTCACAGCAACAGTCACATACACAAATACATCATGAGACGCACCAGTCTATACTTTCTAGGGTACACTGCTGTGTCGATTGCAATGTTTGCGTGGGCGTTATACGACTCACTTGACCAATGCACGGAGCTCTTTACGCTCATACTTGAGATCACAAGCGGATTCAAATTGGGAATCGTGATCAACTTGATTCTCCTTGTGAGTGCTGCTATTGGAGCAACGATCATCTTTGGCATCTTTGGCGGACTCCGCATCATTGAAATTGAGCATTTGGTTGACCAGTTGCCTCTTTTCACTGTGAGCTTGCTCTTCAACTTAGCCCTGAGCGATACCAATTTGGTGTTCAACGCCATGCTTGTTGCACTCTGTGTGTCTTTCAAGCTGTTCCACATAGTTTTGTGCGACCGCTTCGACTTTGTTCAGATGCGTACCACAAACAACACTGAGGGCTGGCTGAAAGCGGCAGTGGCAAAGCACTATATGACGAACTTGTACTTTTGGTTGCTTCCGGTGGGAGTGCTTACGGACTTTACAGTGTCAAAGATTTTGGTGTACGATGTGTTCAAGGGCATCAATCTGGTGACGTGCTTGCTCTTTGGGTTTCAGTTTGCGGTGCAGGGGGTGGAGATGACCGCATACTGGTTGAAGGCATTATTGAACGGGTATGAGGTAGTGGCTTATAGGGAAGTGGTAGACGATGAGGAGGAAGAGGAGGAGATGAGCAGTGTAGATCCTGAGCACGAAACTGACGAGGCAAGAGCCTCGGGTGTTGAAATTCATGAAGGCTTAGCCGAAAACGCTAGTACAGACGACGTGGCTGACATATCCATCGATGAGGACGACTTTTTCGATGAGGACTCGTCTCTCACGTGGGAAAACAAGCCATACTACACCAAAGCGGTCGACGTTATCTTTTGCACACTCAAAGCGCTCTCGTACATCTCGTTCATCTACCTTCTCACCATCGCATCCAATCTTTCTCTCCCGATATCTATGCTCCAGGGAACGTACACGTCGCTCCTGCTGTTGTACAAGGAGATTGTTCTGCTTCGTGCATTCATTGAGTCTTCTAAAAAGCTCTCCACAATGCTTCCCAATGCCACAACAGAACAGTTGGAAAACTCCGACCGCTTGTGTATCATTTGCCGTGATAATATGCACCTGATCGAGGAGTACGAACAGTTGGCGGCTACCACGAAGCGCAAATTGAAACCGTTCAGTCCCAGGCGCCACCCGAAACGGCTCCCCTGCACACATGTCATCCACATGGGATGTTTGAAGGCATGGTTGGAGAGATCTGAACACTGTCCTTTGTGTAGGCGTAAAGTGTTTATGACGGAGGAGGAGATGAAGAGAGAAAGTCAGCAGGATGAAATGAATAGGAGAATTCGGGGCGAGGTTGGTGCCGATGCTGGCGTTGTGCCTCCTCCTGCTCCCGTTGGCCGCCCGACTCCCCCCAATAGAATCCCGTCGTTTCGGATTGACCCACCAGCCTACGTTGATCCGAGCGATCGAGAAATCACTGAATCGCAACGAGCCCTTGATTTGGAGTTTGCTATGGAGCACAGAAACGAGCAGTTTGGTTTTGGACTGGTGCCGAGCACAGCTGCATCTCCTCCAAGCATTACACCTGTACCTGGCGCTGGTGCGACCAGCAGTGCTCCGATGGGCCCAACGGGTGCCTCTCAAGTCCTCAAGCTCCCGGAGTCAGTTACGATTCCCCCTGGGTGGTCCGTAATTCCTATACAAAAGGACGGGGAGGACTACACCGTGCTGCTCTCAACACGGCTCAAGGGAAAGCTCAGAATCACGCACAAGAGAGAGCTCGAGAATGTACAGCTATACAAAAGAGGAGACGCTTACGAGGGTACATAGGTTATTAGGTAATAAACGGTATATTGGTACACGCTGGGCGTGAATGCTATGAGGACTTCAAGGTGCTTCCCTCGGGAGACTCGCCTACGGACACACGTTTGAGTCGCCGAGAGAACAGCTGAAGTAACCACCCTTCGCAAAAAAATCTCCACGGAGTCACCCCCACGAGCGTAGAGGCTGGCCTTTATGAGGTACACTCCACTTTGAGTGCTCACTCAAAATCAAAGTCAAAGTCCATCAAGTCGCTCGGTTTCCTAGGTGTAGGAGCCTCCAACTCTGGGTAGTTCGGCGTCTCTGACACATAGTCCGCTTCGAACTGTTCCGGTGTTCCGTACGGCTCCTCCGGGGTGCCTGGATCGTATTGCTCTCCTTGTACTACAGGCAGTTGAACAGCCAGTTTGTAGTTATTGTCGTCATCGTCATCTTCATCGTCATCGTCGTCGTCATTATCGTCGTTTCTCTGAACCCCCAAGAACTGGAGCTCCTCAGTATCCATTTTGCGTGTATCGAAGACCAGCTTCAACTCGGCGGCAATTATTTCCCGTGGATAGTGGAACTTGTACTCATCGCATTTGTCCAAGTGCTTGCGAATGGCGCTCGCACGCGTCTGGAGTGTTTCTGGAGATACATCTTTACCAAAGCACCCCGCTAGCTTGCAGAGGGCCAATATGAAATAAAACACACCGTCGGTGTTGAACGGTGGCTCAAGCAAGAGTTCCTCCACGCGATCCTCTACCTTTGCAGTTTCTCCCTTGATAAGCAAGTTCCACATTGCAGTGATGATATAGAGCGGTGTGTGTGTACGGGATCCTGACCGCCAGATGGGGGCTGCCACTAGCGTGGAGTTTCGTGAAGACGACCGTGTGATTATGTAAAATGACGAGAGCCAGTCGAAGAATTTTTCGTCTTTAAAGAGTGTGGGAGCCTCCGCAGTGGTGTCCCCGTTGCTAAAGCCTCCACTGGCCCTGGCCTCAGCTGCACGTTCCTTCTGCTGTCTCTGCTGCTGTACCAAAATCTCAACCCCCAAGGGCCAAATCGACCGTATGTCCACTCGGGGCAATCGCACCAATAAGCAAAACACTTTGTAAGCAAGAGCCCATTGGCGACGGAGAATGTTAAGGTGAAGCAAATTGCGAAGATTCGTTATATGATACTTGTTGAACCCGATTGTTCCCTTCTGGTAGCTCTCGAGGGCAGCTTCGTCTGAGCTGGTGGTTTGTGGGAGCGTCTCGAGCCCCCGAGTGTGGATAAGGAGGTTTGCCTTTGTCCAGCTGTTGCTGCTGTCAAACGTGTGGATGAATTTCTGGAGCGTATCGGAGGCAGCCGACTCAGTTGTGTCTTCTGAGTCAGATTCAGACCCCGAATCGGACTCGGAGTCCGATTCGGAATCTGATGGCTCTGCCTTCAGCGCTTTATAGCGCTCTGTATTTTCGGTTTTGTCTGTGGTTCTTTCCCTGTCATGTGCCCCTCCTACGAGCAGCGCCTGCTTGCGCAAATTCACATTCAAGTGACCCTGGCCATGCCACACCTCGAACGTCTCCTCTGGTCTGAGTCGTCTGCTTAAGCTCTCTCGTATCAGCCGCAAGGCAAGCCTCCTTTTCTTACCCCTGCTGCGAAGAGCCTTCCGTTGGCTGCGACTGAGCTGCTCACTGGAAGCAGTCTGCTCGAATTTTTGAAGTTCGATATACTTCAAAAGCAAAATCTTCAATCGCGTCTCCTTGTTCTTCGCCTTGCTCGAGTCATTCTTCCCCACATAGAAGCTTTCAAACATAGCGTGAAGTCAGCTCAACCACCCTCCGTGTGTGGGGGGCACGTCTCGTGCGCTTTTGGCTTCGATGCCTCCTCTGCATGTATGCAGGATACCAGCGATGAGCTACCGTTTGGTGCTCGGAGCACTGGCTTGCCCGAACGGAGCAGAAGTGGCCATGGCCTGTTTAGTGACAGCGCCTCTAGACAAAGGGTAATGCCCTTTGAGTAACCTCCCTTCGATATAACAGCCGTCATTGAGTGATCAGCAGAGCGCACGAAGAGTCTCAGGTGGTGTCCTCCCGAAGTGTTCGGATGCCTACAGACGTCAAACATATACTATTTACAATTGGGAGCGTTCTATGTACTTGTTTGATTAGAATCCCATACCGCCCATTCCTGGCATGCCTCCTCCTGGTGGGCCGGCTGGAGCAGCACCCTTTGGTTCTGGAGCGTCCACGATGGCACACTCAGTGGTGGCCAACAACGAGGCCACACCGCTGGCATCCACCAATCCGTTCTTAACAACCTTGAATGGGTCAATGATACCTGCAGCAATCATGTCAGTGAACTCACCCTTAGCAGAGTCGTATCCAAAGTTAAAGTCCTCGTTGTCGTAGATCTTGCCGACAATGACGGAACCTTCTTCTCCAGCGTTCTCGATGATTCTCTTGGCAGGCTTGGTGATGGCGGCCTTGATGATCTCCACTCCCAATTTTTGGTCAAAGTTGGTTGCTGCAGCCTTGACTGGCTCCAAGATCTTCGAGGCCTTGATCAAAGCAGTGCCTCCACCTGGAAGAATACCCTCTTGCACAGCAGCGCGAGTAGCGTTCAATGCGTCGTCGTAACGGTCCTTCTTCTCACCAACTTCAACTTCAGAAGTACCTCCGACTCTAATCACAGCGACACCGCCGGACAATTTTGCCAATCTCTCCTGTAACTTCTCCTTTTCGTACTCAGAAGTCAGCACATCGTCCACAGAGTTTCTGATTTGCTCGCAGCGGGCCTGGATGTTCTCCTTGGAACCTTCACCGTTCAACACAACGGTGTCGTCCTTGGTCACAGTGATGGATCCGCACGATCCCAACAAGTCGATGGTGGCGTTTTCGGGCTTCAAGTCCAACTCCTCGGTGAACACGGTACCTCCGGATAAGATGGCAATGTCCCCCAAGATGTTCTTACGGTTGTCTCCAAAGCCTGGAGCCTTAACAGCACAAACTTGCACTTGGCCTCTCAATTTGTTCAAAATACATGCTGCCAATGCCTCCCCGTCAATGTCCTCAGCCAAAATCAAAAGAGGACGTCTTTGCTGGTTGGAGAGCTCCAACGAGGGCAAGATGTCCTGGATGGAGGAGATTTTCTTCTCAGAAAGCAAAATCAATGGGTTTTCAAACTCAACCTTTCCTGACTTGGCATTGGTGATGAAGTAAGGCGAGATGTAACCACGGTCGAATCTCATACCCTCGGTGACCTCCAACTCGTCCTCCAAGGTCTTTCCCTCCTTCACAGTGATGACACCCTCCTTGCCGACCTTCTCCATGGCAGACGCCAACAAGTCACCGATGTGAGAGTCTCCGTTGGCAGAAATGGTGGCCACCTGGGCAATCTCCTCAGAGGTGGTGATCTCCTTCTTATTTTGCTGCAAAAACTCAACCACGGCCTCGACGGCAGCCTGAGAACCACGTCTCAAGTCCATTGGGTTACATCCAGCAGCAACGTTCTTGACAGACTCAGTGAAGATGGAACGACCCAAAATGGTGGCACTGGTGGTACCATCACCAGCAGACTCGTTGGTCTTGGAGGCAACCTCCTGCAACAACTTGGCACCCAAATCTTCAAACTTGTCCTGCAAATTGATAGAACGAGCAACGGTCACACCATCCTTGGTGATCTTTGGAGAGCCAAACGATTGCTCGATTAAAACGTTTCTTCCCTTGGGACCAAGGGTGACGGAGACGGCATCGGCCAAAGTGTTCACACCTTTCAAAAGTGCAGCTCTGCCCTCAACGCCAAACTTCAACTCCTTGTGAGAGTAGTGACGGACAAACTGACGCGCGGTATTTCTAGCAGTAGTAGATCTCAACATTGTGTGTTCAAAGTACAAACCTGAAGTAGAAAGAAAGGAAGAAACCAAGTGAGAAATCTGGGGGACGGTTTTTTTTCTTCCGTCTCCGCTGAAAAATTGATGGACGAAAAATTTCCAGAAATTTCCAGTGCCATAATATGCAGGCGACCCAGGTCCGTGGCGGTGTTCGCCATAGACTAACCAATTTGCTCGAAGGGGAAGTGAAGGTCCTTCCCGGCAATGGTAGCTTCGATGATCTTGAATCTTTAACATTTCTTTGTGTTGTTTCCTGAGTTTCGTGGGTTAGGTTTTGTCTTGGCTGCATCCGGCAACATCCGCGCAGCAGAATTTTGCAGCCAGTAGTACCGTGCCTCAATGCAACATTAGCGAAAACTAGTCTACCTGACCTCTTACAACTTGTGGTATCCAACACTCGCTAACTCCTCTGTGGCTACTGTGCAGGGAGGTATAGTTTTCCGCTGGAGCCGCCTTCGACGGAGTCGCCCCTCGCCGGGAGGTGCCGCGGCAGCTGCGAACAGTATTTCGCAGTATCAAATTTTAGTACTCTCAAAGTCGCATCCACATAGCAAGTAAAACTTCACCCCCTAGTATATGTTAGTTGCTAATACGAACTATAATGGTCTAAGGAAATCATTTGTACTACAGTTCATATTTTTGTTGTGGAAATCGCTCAGTGCGAAAAAAATGCAGCATCTTTTGGCTGCAAAAAAGTAATCATTCTCTTACATATTATCTCTTTTTGTATACGGTATTATCTATTAATTTGTATTTACATACGTATGAGTAGCTGTTGCTACTAGTGCATTGAGTTATGATTGATATTGTTTTAGGGTTTCTTCTTCATCAGGTTTGTGTTGCCATCTTTTCACTCCAGTTACATGGCAAATGCGTACTTGGATCTCTTTCTCAATGCCTCACCATACTTGTAAAAAAGGAAAGGCACTGGAATCATGACAAGCGCCACGCATCCCAACAATGTCTGTGCGTACCTGATTTGCATTCCGTGGTACATTTGCAAACCAAACAATGGGAATGCACCTCCAAATCCAGATCTCATCAAGGTGTTGGCGGATAACGCAGACGCGGCGAATAACAAGTAGCAGTCAATAATGTAGTTTATGCAAGGTAAGAAGATTGTAATCAAACCAAAACCAACAAATGCCAAAGCAATGGTAGGAACAATCCAGTGAATCTTATCAGGGTATTGACCAGTCCAACCAAACCAGAACAATCCAACGGCGTAAAAGACAGACCCAACCATCATTGGCTTCAATCTCTCTTCTGGAACACCTTTACCCCCATTGGCAACCATAACCTTGTGGAAATTACGTTCAAAGAAAACACACACAAGTCCACCCAAAAAGATTCCAACCAACATAGCCAAATACGGCAATTGCGCCACTCCAGCACGCCAGTGGTATTCACCTTCGAAAACCAATGGGATGGCGGTCAACATGAGGTAAAGCAATCCGTAAATGAACGAGTTGTACACGGTAATCAAAAACAAAATCGGTTCGGTAAACAACATCACCAATGGTCTGGAAATGTTCTTCTCCACAATTTCCTTGATAGAAAGTTGCACCTCTTCGTGTGGCGCGTGAATGGCCCAGTTACCGGTACGTCTTCTTAATTTTTCAGCCTTTTTCACCAAGATCAATGGGTGGTGAGTTTCCTCGTAAAAGGCAAGTGTACTGATGAATGCAAGAACACCAATGATGCCGGAAAAGTATGAGGTCCATCTCCATCCCAAGTGAGGGTTTTTCACAATGAAACCTCCAAAGATAGGTCCCAACATGGGGCCACCGAACAAAACCATTGCGAAGATGGCCATTGCTTGACCTCTAGTTCCTGCACCGAACAAATCCGCCAATGCAGCAGGTGCAGCGACCAACGGAGCAGCCCCGAAAAAACCAGCAAAAAATCTGCAAATCATGACTGTTTGGATATTTTCGGCCGTGGCAACGGCAAATGAGAAACAGATAAAAATGAAACATGATGGAATTAAAACAGCTCCTCTACCAAACAACTCAGAAAATGGACCCCAAATGACGGGGCCAGATGCAAATCCAAACACGTAAAGGGCAGTTCCCAAAGTTGTGACAACCTCTCCTACGTGAAATTTTTTCTCCACAACGTCTGCAGCTTCTGCGAAAATGGCCGATCCAACAGAAGCGGCAAGAGCCAACATGGCAACTACGTAACACAAGACAATCTTTTGCTTCAAGGGCCAGTTGTGCGGGAAAATCGGGTCATCCTTTCCGTTAAAGGAGACAGAGTAGATGTCTCTGTCACCAACCGGTGGAGGGTAGTCTCTACCACCTCCCATCACAGGAAGCGGCTCGTCGGTGTCATTAGCCTCCTCAATGAGTTTGTCTGCACCCGTCAATCTTCTCGAGATTTCTCTGGAAGCAGCAGCGTTCAGCTCATAGCGGGCCAATTCATCGTCATCTAAACACGCTTCTGCTTTATTTTTCTCGAGGTCCTCTTCCTGACCCAAAAATTCTTGCGGCTCCAAATCTTCATCCGCATTGTGCGACCCAGGTTTATTGTTGCGGTTCGTAATTTGGGTAGACGATGAGTCCGACTCGAAATGCGTGAGGTCTGACATGTAGGTATTATATTGAGATTGAGGGTTGTGTCTTCTATATAACAGGTCTCCTTTTCGCAGTATTGTATATCGTTACCTCCCGAAGACTGAAAAAGAAAGGCCTATTTCAAAGTTGTGTGGGAAATCGGCCCCTACTTATACTTTACCGCCGGCCTGTATACAAATGGGACATAAACGGTAATAATGGCCGACTTTGCCAGATAGTGAGGGTGCAGAAAAAAAAAGAAGGGAGGTTAGCAGCCGTACAGCTAATGTATTCAGTGTAATCTGTTATATCGCTGTGCGAGGTGCGTGTTGAGGGGGCGTGTGTGTTGATGATGTGGCCGTGAATGTAGCAGAGAGGTGATTTGCATTGGTTGGCTTACGTAGAGTTAGTATCGTAGTAGCTGGCTTGTGCAATGCGAGTAGTTGTTCTTTCGCCTAATTTCCGGCTACTGTGAGTACTGAATCTAGAAACCGGCAATTGCTTTTTACAGCCTCGCGCAGATGTTTCCACATATATTTTTTCACAATTTGTTTTTTTTTGTTTTTCACGTTCAGCAATAGCCCCCGTAGTATCACAGATATTTGGGGCCAAGGAGGCAATGGCAACACATTCAATGGATTCCCCATGGAAAAAAGAAAAGAGACTGTTTATTACCTTAAGTTTCCGCGTAACACAGAATCCACCGGTCCAGGAATCAGAGGTTTTCTTCCCATCCACTTTCCCCCAAGTGCTTGTCTTGCACAGTATTATTAAGGTTTCCGGAGTAAGGCAGCATGCGCGGCTGAAACTGCAATGTACATATTAGGAATACACCCGGCCTCTGCAAAAGCCTCTCTTATAAGGAGCTGACAAACACCCTTAGTGGAGATAAAGCCTTGGGAGGGGAGCCACTTCCGCAGGCGAGCCATCGGTACATAACGGACGGCCAAAGCGCATGACATAACACCTACATCTCCGATGTCAATCTCCGCTATCAACTTGTTGCTTGTGCTAAGCACAGAGCAGCTAGTTTAGTGTAATTTAGACTTCGACCGTATACGCATCTCAGGATAGATCTATACAAATTCACATTAAAAGTCCTTTCGGCTCTGACGCCAAGCGGTTCATATCTGCTTTTCGCTCCCGATTTGCCTTCGATGGGGAGGGTGCCAAGGATGGCATCCAAAGAAGGACAATATATATACACACAATCATTATTCAAGTTGGTAATGCCGGAAGGGCAAAGTGCCGACGGCTTGTACCGGCCGCAAATGGCCGTTCACGTGATGAACGATTTGGCCGACCGACTTTTTGGGCCGACATTGCTGCAAAAAATTTTCACGTCAAAAAAAAATATGCAGAGAGGGATGCGCATGCATGCATACACTTCGCAGAGAGTGTATCTTCTCCCATCAGAGAGAGTAAAAGAAAGAGGGAGAGAGAGAGAGTGTGTGAGAGGGATATAGCTTGAAACTATAACTTTGATAGGTAAACATTGACATGCGGATGTACAGGAACCCATGCTGCTCAACTGCTTATCTGTAAAAATAAACAAAAACACTCGCTTGTTTCATCAAAAGACACCAGGCCGAATTTTCCGTAGCCTCCAAGCAATCTCAACCCCTACGGCTGCGCCTCCGCCACAACACTAAGAGTGTTGGCATCTAGGTCCTCCCCGCATATAACGGCTCGGGAATAACAAAATGTTGCCGATAACTATTTTTGGAAAACTACGGCTCTCAGGAACAGAAATTTGGTTACAGAGTCCCACCTGTTTCATGTGTAGACTGATCCGGAAGAGATGTTCCGGAGCGGCTGTCCCTTAAGTTCTATCCATTGACAGCTGGGTGGGGCGATGGAGGGGCGAAGGTTTTCTAGCGGCTATTCGCTGCGTCTAGAATCCACATAGAGCGACCATGTCGTGTTGTAGTAACCAGGGCATTTTTGTGCTTACATAAAGGCTTTTCCCAGCGATAACGGTGATCAATTCGTCCGCCTCATACTGAGTTGCCAGCCCAGCGCTACCTTTTGTGCTACAGTAGGCTGGCCACAAGTGCAAGCGTGGGCCCTCTCTTCGATAACTTGGCCAGCCTTATGTGTCTTTATACACTCACGGCTGTGGACAGTTCCAGGACTATTTTGTGGGGCTAAATGGCGCCAAATGCCCACTTGGGCTATGTTTGCAGTAGTTATTTGTACGTTCACGTATTCCTTCGTGCCCCCATTTGATCCTATACTACCCTTTGGCCCACCTGTTCCTCTCAATTTCTCCCTCTTCCCTTGTAGGAATCGAACACATCCAACTCCGTCAACTCGTGCCTCTTGACAGTCGTGGTGTACGGATGTTGCAATATGACGGAAAGTATTGAAGCGCTCACCACAAGCCGTTGCGGCTGCTTCATGCTCAGCACCCAATGGAGTCTTCCGACGGTTTTGTGCCGATCTTGGCGATCTTCTACGCAGTTTTCCACCCCACAGAGGGTACCAAGGTGGTGCATCACGTCCCTGAGGGGTCGATCACATCCAATAACAGCCCGAACGGCCCACCGGGCACGTCACCGCTCTTCAACTTCGATACGGTACGAAACTACGTGATTCCCAAACCGCAGCTCTGTGATCGGCTAATTTCGTTCAAAATCAAGCGATACCGCGTGTTGGGGTATCCTGTGAATATCCAAAACTCCGATTACGCGCGTAACTCGTTCAGCTTCAACTTATGCTTTGTGTTCCCTTACGACAGCGACACAACTCCCTACGAGTTCTGTATACGACGCACAGGCAAGATGTTCCGTGTTTTAGAGGAGCAGAGCTTTATGTTTTCCAAGCTAGATAGGGACTTGGTGTTCTTCAAGGGGGGCGGGCTTCCGATGAGTTTGAGAGACCCAGCAGTAGTCGGCTCAACAGCCCCGGCTGCTGGCTCTTCTTCTGGCCCGGGGTCCGGACCTGGGCTTGAAACAGGAAACAGTGGCAGCGGTCCAGGTATTGGAGGACGGCAAGGGGTAGGCGTAGGTAGACATGGTGCTGGCACCGGTACCATTGCACTGCTCAATGCGTTTGGAGACGAGGAGCCTGCGCCACCTGGACACACGAAAACGAAACGGATCTCACTTTCATCGATCGAGTCGCTCATCCAACAGATCTACCAAGACTTGAACAACTACTCCGAGTGCTGTATACCGCTAGACAGTGCCAACAGCGTGGATATCAAGCTCTTCCCGATATTACCACCGCCAATTAACATCAAGGCCTATCAAGTCCCACTCGCCACCGTGCACTTAGAGCAGCTAGTAGACGTCAACTGGGACCCCACAATGCTCAAGATCCTTCCATATATCAACGGATTAAATTCTATCCGAAGAATCAGTGAATTGGCCGACGCAGACTACTTGCTCACAAAGCAGTGTATTCAGCACCTAATGCATTACAAGTGTATTGAGATTATGGATATCTTTCAATTCAGCAGTATATATGCCCCTACGAATCATATAGGCAACTTTTTGCGTTTGGGAGGCTTGGCTGCAGAGTGCCAGGCGTATGTGATTACAGATATGGATCAGTTAGCTAGGTTGCCGATGGCGGTTGGCGTTGGCATCGGGGGTGCAAGTGGTGCTAGTGCTGGCACTGGCACTGGCACTGGAAATGGAACTGGCTCTACTGCAAGTACGGGTGCTGGCAATGGTGCTTATGGCAGTAGCGGCACCAGAGGCGTGGGCACGCCTTCAGTCTACACACCCTTTAGCAACTCGCCGCTTTCGGGTCTCTCTGTCTCGCCACTCAACCGTAGCTCGTACTTCCAGCACGCGCGACGCGACCGCGACGGAAATGCCACCGCCGCTACTAGCAGCGGAGTTACTGGTGGGAGCAGCTCTGGATTTACCGGTGGGCCCAGTACTCCAAAGACCCCTCAACGGTCAATTACGGTACCTTCAAAGACCTCGCTCTTCTACCTCTACCGGCTGCTCAACCAGGGCCAAACAGTGAAGGAGTGGTACACACAGAACCGCAAGCTTTTGCAGAATGTGGATGTGCGGCGGTTTATCAATTTTGGGGTGCTTCATGGCCTCATATACCGCGTGCATTCGTACCCTATTATGAACAAACCTATCGAGACGCTGTCTGAGGAGTTGAACGAGCTCATGCAGACTTTGGAGGCTGGACGCGTAGCGTCTGTGCTGCTGCTGGTGCAGCTGTACAGCACGTATGATGGGAACAACCCGCCACAAACGTTTATGAAGAGCGCAGTAAATGAGACCAATCTCAAAACAGCCAAGCTGAGGCGGAAAGTGAGTTTCAACTACAATGTGGACAAGCCTAGCCGATACACATTAAGGGGTGCCAGAGAGGGCAACCAGAACTCCGATGTTGATCAGTTGACTGACCTGGAGGACGAGGACGAGGACGATCTTGACGACTACAACGAGTACGACGAAGACGACACTGCAACTATACAGGGAGCGGGGGTGAATACAGGTACAGGGGCCATTGCAGCAGCAACTGCAAAACTTTCCGACAGAAACAGTATTTCAGAACAACAAAAAGAGTACATCAATTTGCTCAAGTTGCTTCGCGGCTACCAACACCTCGACTCAATTTGCACCGAGTTGCAAAAGCCGCGTGTGGACGTGGAGGAGATGTTGGAGAACTTGGGCTCCTACAGCATCATCAACAGCTAAACTCACCTACAACGAGGGGCGGAACTGCAGACTAGCACACCGGAGGTGACGCAGTAAGGCGCAACACACAGTGTCACCCAACGGATGTGAGCGATTCCCTTACTTTTCTGCAGCCAGCCTTTTCGCAGCCGTTTTCGCGGCCTGACCTCGCGTTTTTCGCAGCCTTTTTTCGCACTCCTCCCAGCCCACCAAAATAGGCAGCAGCATATTTTCTCATATTGTTTTCTCTGCATATAAGGCGGTTTGTTTTGATTTGAGTGTGGGTTTGTTTTGATTACGGGCCAGCCCCAGGCCCTACATCATTTTCTAGCGAGACGAGTCTTTGGCTGCTCATACGTTTTTTTTCTCCCAAACCCATACACACCACACACCCATACCCACACTTTGGCCAAACACCCCCCGGTCCCACACACATATATACATCCACAACTATGTCTGGTAAAGGAAAAGTCCACGGAGGAAAGGGCAAGTCGTCCGAGTCGTCCAAATCGTCCACGTCACATTCTGCTAGAGCAGGGTTACAGTTCCCCGTAGGAAGAATCAAGAGATATTTGAAGAGAACTGCGCAAAACAAGATTCGGGTCGGATCCAAGTCGGCCATCTACTTGACCGCGGTGTTGGAGTACTTGACTGCCGAAGTGTTGGAGTTGGCCGGAAACGCCGCCAAGGACTTGAAGGTGAAGAGAATCACCCCAAGACACTTGCAATTGGCTATCAGAGGTGACGAGGAGTTGGACAACTTGATCAAGGCCACCATCGCCTACGGTGGTGTGTTGCCTCACATCAACAAGGCGCTCTTGTTGAAGGTTGAGAAGAAGAAGCAGAAGTAGCTCTCTGCTGTTTAGTTGTACTATATGTTTTTAATAAAGTCAGTAGAAAGGACCCTATAGTAGTGTTATGTGCTAGAGGTGTCTGCCGCTCTTCGCTAGTGTCTGCGATGGCGCCTCCCCGCGGGAACATCTCTGTTGAGGCAGGCGAAGTTGCCGATGTGTGGCGTGGTAGGTGCCTTCGCCACATCATGGTGCGGGCAGCTCCACCTCTGAGTTCTACAGCCCCATCTAGTGAGTGGCAGTGGGCTGGGGGGAGTCTCCACTTTTCTTTCTCCACACATCTTCTCTCTCGCATCTAGTCTTGCTATCTTCGTGGAGCAGGTGAGTGGCAGAAGCTGAGTTTCGTCGCGGTTGGCTTCGCACTCAATCCTCCCCCGGAAACACAGCCTCATTAGCCCTACTGATTCATGGCGTACAGTCACCGGAGGAACAGCAGTAGCGTGCTGAGTGGCCCCGCCATTTGTTTCTCGGTGGGAAGAAGTTGCTCGTGCGAGGGGATACGATTAGCGCGCACAAAAATAGCCCGCCGCCCTTACAAACTCGTCCACTGCTCTAGCTCTGGGTACCGATGCGTTGTGTCTATTTGTGCCCTTTTTTTTGGGGAGCACAGTTCTATTTAGTTTATTTACAAGTTGTTAAGCCATAGATGCCTCTGGCTGTGTGGACAGCGCTGTTGGCGGTGTGGCTGTCGCTGCTGGTACCGGCAACGCGGCAGTTTTATCGGCACCCAGCACCGGTTTCGTGGCCAGAGTGACGGCGCCACTCACAGCTTCAGCAACTCTCTCTGCCACCGACTTGACCACACTGCCCTTTTCCTCCTTGCGGAAGTGCGACTCATATTGGCGCAACTGATGGCGAATCTCCTGGACCTCTGTCTCCAAAGTTGCAATCTGCTCCGCTACTGCATCCCTCTCGTTCGTAGCCTTTTTACGTGACCGGTAGCTCTCGTACAAGATGAGACTGCCGGCCACACTAAAGATGAAAAACTCAGACAAAAAGTTGGCTCCCTGTTCTATGGCCCGCTTATCGTTCAAGGGACGAATCTTAATTTTCTGCTCTCCTAGCAAGCGCATTCTGAGCTTCAAGTCGGTCAGGTGAATTGTTTGTGCTATTCGTATGCATCCCAAGCGGAATCTCTCGTGCTCCTTGGCTTGTGCTTTTAAGGTTGTGGCTATCGGTTTGGCGACCGTCCGAACAAGAAGTGACGTGAGCTTAAGCGCAATGCCACTCATGAGTCTACGCGGCTATTCGTGTGGTTGATGAGTATGTGTGTGTGTGTGTGTGTAGTGGGTGAATCGGCGTGTGCTGGGCCCCAATCCGCTTACCAAATTTCGCTGTCTCGCCGTTTGTCTCGCTATTTTGGCTCGCTGCTTTGGTGGCGCTAGAGGCAAAAACTAGACTGCACATGGAACAGATGGCACGAGTCGCGCGCTAAATCTGTTGCACGGTTCCGCCAACAGCTGAGAATGCTAGGGCAACTCCGTCGCTCAGTTCGGAGACAGTACTCTATTATGACTTAGCTGGTGCGGGATGTCCCTGCGATATACCCATCCTACATAAATGTCCATAGTCTTTCTGAACACACGAGCACTAGCACGCACTAGCACAAACTAGCACACACAACCAGTGGCACATACTTGCACTGGCGCAACTGGTATTCCATACTCCAGGAAAAAATGAGGTCTGTTCTCCTTCACTCACACGGAGCACTCCTGTTTCCACAAAACTTGAAACTTACGTGACTGAGGTTGGTGTCGAACGTTCACAACCCGCCTCTGCTCTGTGCACATTAGCCCTTTTGTCGTGGCCAGCTACCCCAGAAAAGTGTAAGCGGCTTCCTAAATCCGAAACAGTAGTGCCCCTATCCTGCGGGATCCGCATGGCGCCGGGCTCCCGGGTGCGGAAGTGTGCAGGGGGTAGTGGTGAGCGTTGAGTGAATTTGGCTAGTTGCAACTGCGTATATCTGAGTATGGCTCTCGCCAACCCCTAACGCTGCCTGAAAAATATTTATTGTAGTGTTAGTAGCCGCTAAGGGGGCCCAATGGGTCGGACTCGGAGGATATCTATGACTCTACAATGCCTCGAACAGAAAACAGAGTTTCTGGTGCCCCAGTTACGAAATTCTTGTCCCTCGCATCATATCCCTTAAACCTCCCCACACCCTGGTAACAAACTGGACAGGAGGGAAACCTTTTTTTTTTTTTTCTCATTTACCCCAGATTTCGTGTGGCTGGGATCGGAGTTTCTCAGGTATTTGAATTTATATTTATTTTATTTTGAATTTTCTTTTTTTATTTCACTATACCTTATTCATGGACGCCGAGACAAAGGGAAGCCAATCAAATATAGTTAATTAGCCTTGAGTTGGTAACCACACCCCGTCCAAATAGCTTAATGCTTTGCTTTGTAGAAGAGATAGTTTAGGCGAAAGGGAGAGTGCACGAAGCACAGCGAACCAGAGTGGTAGAGCTCGTATCGTAGATCGTCCAATCATGCAGACTGTGTATTATTTTCTTGCCGGTCGCCGACTCCGTGGCCAGCTGTAAACGTTTATTGTTTCCCTGAACCTCTCCCGCTTTCCCGCCGCAGAGCCCCACAAATCGCATCCAATGCACCCGTCTGCGTGTATTGTCCCGCCTGTCCTCCGCATGCCGCCAATGCTTGATTCGATCGTGAAGCTCTCTGCTAACCGCATACATGCATTTGATCCCCACACTTTTTGCGTCATGGAAAAAAACCGCGCTCAACAATTTACCAGAAGGGCCCGCACAGATGTCTCTTCATTACGCACTGCGTAATTTTTATTTTCGTCGTGTGGAGTGAGCTGACTCTAACGCCGGACAGAGAGTATAAAAGGGAGGGGTTTCACCAGTTTCTCTTGGGTCTCCCGTTTCACACCTGAACGAAGTTCAATTGACGGTACTAGCTGTAAAGTTTCCCCCCCTAGCCTTTGAGAGTCCACCCACCCCCCCTTATATAGTCATCGACTCTGCGCGCAAACTTACCAACTGCGTATAGTATACTATTTTATTTTTACATTCTTCTTGTTGTTTTCTGTTTTCCTAGCGGCCACACCCTTTACTCGAGCACTTCAAGTTTAGCCAATGTCACCATCTACGACCGACCACCTCACGCTTGACCACGAGGCTCAACTTCAACCACCAGCCGGGTTCGCTGAGAGATCTCATTCCAAGCCAAACCTTGCTGATCTCGCAACTTATGAAAAGCTCTACAAGGAGTCCATTGAGAACCCAAACAAGTTTTTCGGTGAGCAGGCTCTTGCCAACTTGTCATGGAGTCGTAAATTTGACCAAACTCGGTACCCTGAGTCCCCTGTGGATGACTTCAAGAATGGAGACATCCCAGCATGGTTTCTTGGAGGTGAGTTGAACGCTTCTTATAACGCTGTTGACCGTTGGGCTTTGAAAAACCCAGAAAAGCCTGCCATTATATACGAGGCTGACGAGGTCAATGATGGCCGTATCATCACATACGGACAATTGTTGAAGGACGTGTCACGTTTGGCACATGCTTTGACCAAATTGGGCGTCAAGAAAGGCGACTCGGTGGCTGTTTACTTGCCAATGATCCCAGAAGCGTTGGTCACATTGTTGGCCATTGTGAGAATCGGTGCCGTGCACTCCGTCGTGTTTGCTGGATTCTCCTCCACTTCACTCAAAGATCGTATCTTGGACGCAGACTCCCGCATTGTCATCACCGCGGACGAGTCGAAGCGTGGAGGCAAAACCATTGAAACCAAAAAGATTGTCGATGAGGCCCTTAAGGATTGCCCCAATGTGCGCAACGTAATTGTTTTCGAGAGAACCGGAAACTCCCACGTTCCATTCCAGGCTGGAAGAGACTTGTGGTGGCACGAGGAAGTGGCCAAATATGGGCCATACTATCCTCCAGTGCCAGTCAACTCTGAGCACCCATTGTTCTTGTTATACACATCGGGTTCCACTGGTAAGCCCAAGGGTGTACAACATAACACCGCTGGGTATTTGCTTGGAGCTGCGTTGACCACAAAGTACACTTTTGACGTGCACGAAGATGACATCATCTTCACTGCTGGAGACATCGGCTGGATCACGGGACACACATACGTGGTTTACGGACCTTTGCTCAATGGTGCAACCACAGTCGTGTTTGAAGGTACCCCAGCATACCCGAACTACTCGAGATACTGGGAAATTGTAGACAAGTACAAGGTTAACCAGTTCTACGTGGCTCCAACTGCTTTGAGATTATTGAAGCGTGCCGGAACAAAGCACATTGAAAACTACAAATTGGACAGTCTTCGTGTTCTCGGATCGGTCGGAGAACCAATTGCTGCCGAAGTCTGGCACTGGTACAACGACAATATTGGACGCGGAAAGGCCCACATTGTCGACACATACTGGCAAACAGAGTCCGGTTCACACTTGTTGACTCCATTGGCAGGTGTCACTCCAACAAAGCCGGGTAGTGCATCATTACCCTTCTTTGGAATTGATGCTAAAATCTTAGACCCTGTTTCCGGACAAGAGTTGACAGACCCGAACCTGGAAGGTGTGTTGGCTATCAAGAACGCCTGGCCATCCATCACACGTGGTATCTACAACGATTACGCGCGTTACATTGATACATACCTCAAACCATACCCTGGATACTACTTCCTGGGTGATGGTGCAGCTAAGGACAAGGATGGATTCTTCTGGATCTTGGGTCGTGTGGACGATGTGGTGAATGTATCTGGACACAGATTGTCTACCGCCGAAATTGAAGCTGCTTTGATTGAGCACGAATTGGTAGGCGAATCTGCCGTTGTCGGATACAGTGACGATTTGACCGGACAAGCGGTTGCCGCCTACGTCTCATTGAAGACAACACCGAACGCAGCGACAAGCTCTGAAGACTTAGATGCAATCAAGAAGGAGTTGATTTTGACTGTACGTAAGGAAATTGGACCATTTGCTGCTCCAAAGTTGATCTTGTTGGTGGATGACTTGCCAAAGACACGGTCAGGAAAGATTATGAGAAGAATCTTGAGAAAAGTTTTGGCAGGTGAGGAAGACCAGTTGGGTGACATTTCCACGTTGCTGAACCCAGCAGTTGTTGCACACATCATCGATGTGGTGAAGGAATCGTCAAAGAGAAAGTAAGTCCCAGTTTGGGAACACCTTTGCAAGGTTCTATTTGATTATATATGTGTAAGGTATTGGTTGCTATTTATTCAACAAACTTAACGAGATTATTTTTGTAGATAGGTCCTGTTTCCTATATACTAGATGCTATAATATATGTACCTGTGCGTGACTTGCAAAGTGCTTACAGTTCGTGGTGTTATTAGATACTTTGCCGCTCGAGTCCCACCCTAAGGTTTTGCACTTGACTGTCTTATCAGGTTGAGTAAAGCGTGTGCCGTTGGCTTGGCTGCCACCACATGTGGTACAATCCCCTTTTCTTTCAAATACTGTTCTGTCGTTGGCCCGATAGAGGCAACTTTGAAATCAAACTCCCCACGTTTGCTCTGGAGATATTCCACGAATGTCTCTGTGCCCTGAGGGCTGAAGAAAACTAGCCAATTTTCTTCAGTATTTGATAAACTTGAACAGCACCTGTGGAAATTGTCCACAATATCATTTCGCGACTCTGTCTTGTAAATCACTCGCTCTACAAGATCATAACCTTGACCAAGCAACTTGCGTGGAATTATGTCTTTTCGAATGGCTCCAGTAAAGAACAAGAGCTTGTGAGTCTCTGGTTGTAAGTCTTCTATCACAATATCTCCCAATAGAGTGCCATTACCGGCGTTGGCTCCGCCTCTGATGTCTACAAAACCAGCTCTTGCAAGAATCTCCGCTGTAGCTGGACCCACAGTATACCCTGGTTTACTGAAGATCTTTCGCCTAAGTTCATCGTCTTTAATTAGTAACATGCACTCGTTGAGGCATTCCACAGCTCTCTGACTGGTTATGATGAATGCATCAACCCCAGAAACAAAGTTGTCCGAGGTTATGTATTCCACAATCTCATTCTTATCTAAATGAGTGTGAGTGAGCAAGGGTATGAACAGAGCCTTGTGGCCAAGCTCAAGAGAAAGCTCCTCGTAAGGATCACTAGGGGTAGTTTTGTTTTTGAGGTATATTACGTTCATAAGAGGAAGAGGAGACAATTCCCATGAATGTGAGTCTTAGCGTTTGGCTTTCTCTGGCTTGGTTGGACTTACTTTGGTACCAAGCGATGTACTGCATACTGGTCTGTTGCAGCTAACATGGCCATAAGCTGCCAATCTCGACAAGAAGACATCCACTGCAAGAAGCTCAGAAGGAGCTCCAAATTTCTATTTCATCTGGTCTCTACAGTATAACTCTGCTGTGAATTATAATTAAACTAAATAGATCACGTTAACAACTCCCTAAGCCCATTGTGCTCGTCCTGAAATACACGAAGGATTCTCTCATTGCCCACCATCAAATTACCAATGAGCGAGCGCACCGACACCTTTACTTCTTCAATAAACTCAAGCTTGTATCCCATCACCAGTACCAGGAAAAAGAGTGCACCTATCAAACATAAAACTGGGAACCAGAAGAACAATAACATCTTATCATTTTTCACAGTCTTGCGGCTGCTCTTGAGCTGGTAAGAAATCATGTCGTCAGATGAATCAGAAGCCACTCCGCAATCTTCCTCGCTTTGCAGCTGCAGTTGTGTCAGTTGTTGCAGTTGCAACTGTTCGTTTCCTTGCACAGAAGTCTTGCTGTTGTTGGTTTGCAGTCCGGACAGACCTGAGTGCTGCACTTCGATAATCTTGGAAGAAGAGTGATAATGGTTACCGAAGGGGAACAAGTCATCATACGAAGGAAGCTCAACGTCTTCGTCGTTGTTGAAAACGTTTTTCACCTTCTGCCAAAGACCAGCACCTGGAGATTCTGATCCGATCGTGTCGGATCCGGAATTTGCAGCCAAGTCGCCAGAGGATCCTTCCGTTAAAGCAGTAGCAGCCGCAGTAGTTGTCTTAAGAGACGTTTTGTTCCCTCTCATCGGCGCTGGCCTATACTCATAATCGTAGTCGTCATCACCATAGTCGTCCTCGTCATTTGACTCAAACTCACTGTCTGCAAACTCACTGGAGTCATTGCTCTCATCGTTTCCTTGCAGGCCATCTTGTTTCACGTCAAATCTCGCAAGCCTATCGCTACTCACCGGTTTCAGTTTTGTCTTTTCTTCAATCACCATTTTCGAGATATGGCGCCCATAATTCATCGTGAACATCAGGTTCAAGGAGTCCAAGCTCATCGATTTACCCAACACCCCGCTGCCACCACCAACACTTGACGCACCGCTACCTGGTACGGATCCAGAGCCGTCGTTTGCAACTGCTGCTGAATCCACGCCGTCATCACTGATATCATTGAAAATGTCCAACACATTCAGATCACAGTAGTCGATCAAGTACTTATCATTGGAGAGCTTGAGGTTGTAGTTGGATCTGCACTCAAGGAAGAGTGCGATGAGCAGGCGGTAGCCACACATCGACGCGAAGAACAACGGGGTCAATCCTTGATTGTCCTTAACGTCAATCTTACAACCATGAGTGATGAGGAACCGAATAAGATTGGAGTAGTTCTTGAGTGTGGCCAAGTGGAGAAGCGTCTGACCTTGTGCATTGCACAACAGCCAGTTGAGGAGCACAATAGGGCAATTCGGAAGATCAACGAGCGAGAGGAAGTTGATTAAGATATCCTCCGTGGAGAGATCAGATTTCGTGAGGATTTGAACAGCCTTGTGAGCATTGTCGAACCAAGCACCAGCGGCAGCATCTTTCGACGCTGCTGGAGAGCCAATATTATCTCCAGCAGCAGCTGCTGCGTTCACTGGAGTAGTCGACGAGCCCCCGTTGGCTGGCGTCACACCTCCACTTCCTGAACCTCCCTTTTCGTCTGTCCCCACGATCCGCTTGGCGATATTCTTTGCATCCTCCAATTTACCATTCATTTTCAACCCAACAATTTGCAATGCCAATTCAATTAACTGGCGGTCAGTGTCGTCAGTGTAGGTAAACACCTGTTGCTGTTGTACAGACCCCACCATCAAGCTTTCATTCTCAAAACTCACCAATACTTGTCCCGGTTGCAGTGCTGGAGGCAAATACGTCACAATTGTTGTCTCAGACCAGCAGTGGGTTGCCAACGCCTGATTTGATCCAAATTTCACAAGCAAACCAGGCCGGAAATTGAACCCCAATAACGTCACCTCTATTCCACCTCGTATTGGCCCCTGTGCAGGGATAATACGTTGGATCAGAGGTACTTGAGGACCACCAAGCTGAGCTTGCTGCTGTTGCAACTGCTGTTGTTGGATCTGGAGTTGTTGATGTGAATGCTGAGTGAATTGAGTGAGTGGGTTATGCAAGAGACTTGTTGAAGCCGAGGGTTTGAGGAAGTAATTATGAGTGGATGTGTTTGTATTTGTATCGCTGTTGCTGATGGGCGAGAAGTTGTTCGACGAGCCGTTGAACATGGGATTGGAAAGTGCATTGTTGGAGTCGTCCACAGAGAGCTTTTTGCGCTTCAACCCCCGATCTGTGTCTGTTGGTTCTGAGGATTCGTCGAATGAATGCGGAGAGAAGGCATGCGGCGTGGATGTGGCTGGTGCCGATCCATTAACAGACTCTGCAAGGGCAGCTTCGGATGTACCATTGGGACCAGTGGAACCCAGTTCGGTTAGGGTTGTTGGCTCGGCAGTTTCTGTTTTGACTGGAGTTGTTTCCAGCATGTTCGAGGCACTCGCCGCAGCTGCTTCACCAATAGCAACCAAGTTTGTGGACGAGTTTGCAGTTGACTGCGGCAAGCTTTCTACCCGAGCACCAGTCGTCTTCTTTCTATCCATAATCATGATTGGAGATGTGATACTCTTTGCCACAATTTCACCTCTCCAGTTCTTTACCACAAAGAACAATTTGAACCCTTTGGCCTCTTTGTGGTGTCTACAGTAGCACACGATTCTGAGCAGCAATTCCAAGCTTTTGCTCAAGTCGTCGTGCAAACCATTAGGAGCTGGGAACGATACTATCTCTTTGCAGTTGTAAATGATGGCCTTTTTAGTGATGCTTTCGTCCGCCCATGAATTATGGCCCTTTGGCGAAGTTGATTCTTCGTTTGCAGCGCCAGCACCATTATCAGCTTCTCCGTAAAGTCCCGATTTCCTTCTCAGGGCTCTCTTTTGTTCCCTCTTGATACACCGGGGACATATCGTGCACGACTTGTTGAGGTCTGATGTCATCACATACGTATCCAAGAAGAGTACGTTTTTACGGAGTTCTTCTGGCAAGTCAGCCACCGATTCCTTCAAGCAAAATTTGCTCTTCAGAATGAGATCTTGAGGGATATGCAAGAGGAACGACGGAGGTGGAGGTGAGAGTGAAAATTTCACTTTGATCTGCGTCTCCACACGAGAGTATGTTGGAAGCGAGGTCAACTCTAACTTGTACGGAAGCGCAGACATCGATGATGGGGAGAAATCGAGGTATGAAGGTGATGGCACGTCCACATCCGAGGGCTGTGGGATCATGTTTGGGTTACCAAACTTGAGTTTGGCAAGTTCCGATCGTGCGTAGTCATACGAAGACTGGCTTGTCGATGAGGCACTTGGGACTGCTGCCACTGGGGTATTTGAAGGAAAGTGCTGAAACTGCTGCAAGCCGTTTGCATGCTGTTGTTGTTCTTGTTGCTGCTTTTGTTGCTGTTCGTCTTGTTGTTGCTGTTGTCCGTGAGCACGCCCATTCATCAGTCCATTGATCTGCAGCCCATTCTGTTGCATATTCAACTGGCCATTTTGAAAGCTATACTGACGTTGAGGCGATATTCCCTCTGGACTATGGAATGATTGCTCTTCAAGATAGTCGGGAGATCCTGGGTAGAAGGATCCAATGTCCAAATTCTCCAAGTTATAGTTTGCGCCCGTGTCGTGGTTCATGTCGAACGGATCGGTGGCCATTTGTCCTGCGGTGTTGTTGGCGATTCCCTCCCCAAGACTGTGGAGGTTGTGGTGGCTGGAGCCCTGCTCCATCTTGATGGGCGATCCGTCTGTGGCTTCGTATACGCGCTGATCAAGAAACTCGTCAAGTATGTCCTGGTCCTCCATAGCGAAGTCCAACGGATCTACATCGCGCATGGCGTTCCCGTTTTCTGCCAGAAGGGGCTGCTCCATCTTGATGGTGGACAGCGACGGGTCAAACATGTTGTATGTCTGTTTGTTTGTAAGTGAGAGTGATTCCGTGGAGGCAGCCAGTAGTTACTAAATAGGAAGGTATTCTGTAATCTTTGTGTCTTTACACTGTTACGTTGGGGGATACGTGTGATATACGTGTTGGATTACGTATTATTTTACGGGATTGGAAGCTGCTGGAATTGAGGCCAACAGGAGAAGCGTTGGTTAGTCTCTGTACCCAGTAGTAATTTTGAGTCGGAGGGTCTTTTTTTTTTCTTTTTTTTTTTTTTTTCTTTTCTCGCTTTTGTTTAGGAATTTTATTTTTTTTTTGAACCGAATCTCAAGCAAATCTACACTCGAAAGGCTCGCCTTGGAAAATTCTCGCTAGCTTCTTGGTGCGTCAGCGCCCCTATACTGCATCCGTGGTTGTTTTGTATACCCCAGACAGTGCCACAAAGGCTAATATTGGTCCACCAAAGCCCTGCGTCTGTTGGCTTTCTGGGCGTGTGTGCCGGAAAATGAGTTGTGTACAGGACGTTGAGAAATGTTGGGTCGCAGCAGAAAAGAGATGATTAGCCTGCGGGGAAAGAATAGGAGCGCTTGCGGCCTGGATTCTGCCATTGGGGCAGTCGCGCACCGAGGTACACCGGCTACTGGGGTCATGTTTACTGACATGGGCCGCAGTTGCTGGATGCGCACTGGCGTTGGCGGGCAAGCGGAGGGGGGGCAAATCTCGAGAATTGGGGGATAGAGTGTGAAAATGGCTGCTGTTGACAGTGGGACCTTACTAAAGGGACCCACTTCGTTACCGCGAAATTTGTTTTCCCCTGGACGCAGTACGCATCCCAGTCGGGTAGTGGTAATCTCACCAACAAAGTGCCGGTTGCGCAGAGCGGCAAATACAGGGGGTGAGAATCCCTACGAGGTAGAGGCCGAATTGAGCGATGGTGGCGGGATATTGCGCCGGAAAGATCTTCGTTCAGATGATTACGTAGAGAGCGCAAAATTGCCACCACCATATGACTGCAAAACTCGCAGCAGAGATCTGCGACGCTCAGCAGCAAAGACGTGCAGGAAAGCATCGCTTGTTGTCTTGCAGCAAGATGGTTCGTGTACTGGGCGCGTAACCGAGTGCGTGCAGGAATTGATTTGCACCCATCGAGCAGTTGCAACGAGGTACACCCCCATCCATGGACTGTTTGGCAATCCCAGTCTTTATTAGTGTGATATTGAGACACTACGTCTTTGCAAGATTGAGACTCCGAATGAAAGTGCCCTCTGTGGAGCCGCCTTCACTGGCAGTGCCACCTTGCAACACCCGATCCCCACCCCCGTCGGTTACTCTCCGCAACTAGTTTAGAGGCACAAACTGGAGAAAGTCTTGCAAAGGTACATTATAGTGACCATCCCAGCCTTGAGTTGGGTGTGGTTGTAAGCAGTGTGATCTGCCCTAGACAGCCGCTTCCATACATAAGTGACAGCTTCTCCTGCATCAAGTGCATGCACCTCCTGCATACGTCACGTTGTGAAAGCGTGTCGGCAACACCGCGTTGTCATAATCTTTCAGAAAATAATGGCTACCCCGGATCAGGGTACATTGTAGGCTGCTCTTGGCTGGTATCTATTCTATTACCTCTATCTATGATTGAGAACCTTTTGAGTGTGTCCACTGCCATCGTCTTGATGGCGGTGTTCACGTTCGGTATAGGGTACATTCCCATCTATATGCATTTGGAGCCTGCATCTCTAGCCATCGCGTCCTTGGCCAGTATGGGTCTTCTTGTATCCACTGCCTTGGTGGTTGTTATCCCTGAGGGTATCGACACTGTTCACGGTTCCGGAGGTGGATCGCCGCACGCTATCGGACTCCTTTTGCTTGCAGGATTCGTACTCATGTACTTGTTGGACAACTTTGATGCGGTGCCGTACCTAAAGGAGGCCCTCGAACGCCTAAATACGCTGCAGCAACGAGACTCACAGCAGCAAAAGAAATTGAACCCCATTGTGGTTATGAGATCAATCATTCTGTCATCGATAACGCTAGGATTGGTGATTCATGCCATCACCGACGGAGTTTCATTGGGCACCTCGTTCACGCGAATGAGCCTGTTTCAAATCACATTCTACATTAGTCTTTTAGCCCACAAGCTCCCAACAAGTATCAGTCTTGTGACTGTGTTAATCAAGGAGGGATACTCATACTCAATCATTCCGTTTCACTTGGGGATCTTTGCCCTCTCGTCACCAATAACCAGCTTTATCACGTATTTGGCGCTCTCCATGGGGACGACAGATCCCTTGGTGGTAGGATACTTGCTTTTGTTCAGTGGTGGCACATTCCTTTACGTTGTGATCCACGTAATATTAGATATTAATTCGGGGCACAGTGACCACCACTCCACCCCAATACCATATTCTCGAAACGAAGCTACATCTGTGGCAGCTGCAAATGAATTCGAAATCGGCAATGAGTACGACGAGGAAACGACAATGGAAGAGGTGTTAATCAAAACACCCTCGAGCTCATTGACGGGGTACCAATTTATGGCATCATTAGCTGGAATGTGTGTGCCAATCGTTTTGAGTTTTCTTTTGGGCCACGAATAATTCGTTACCACTCGTTACCATTTTTGACCAAGGGGGCCCTCTGAGTAATACCCTTGGTACGCTTCTCCACCTTTTCTGTGGAGCACAGCTCCACGTAGTTGCAGACAAAGTATCATTCGCAATCGCACAAGACAATTCTGCCCCTAATTCACTATGAATACATTGTACATAATCAGAATGCATTTTATATATTAATACACACTGCTACGCATAGAATCCAGCTATGCCTTCTATGGTGCCTTCAAAGCTTCTTCTTTTCCGCTGAGGTTCCGGCACTTTCAATTCCGGGACACACTCTGACAATTCTTCTACCCCATCGCGATCATTCTCTTGGTTCTCTAAACCAACATCATGCAGTTCATCCGATGAGTCAACTTCAGTCTTTTCTCCATCAGAAGTTTGTGTCCCAGTTGCATCTTCCTTAGCAGTTGATTCCGGGGCGGAGTCTGTATCAGTTGCTTCGACAACTTCATCTCCCTCTCTCTGCTTTTGTTCTCTAGTCAACTTCTTTATTAAAAGAGAAACTCCTTCGCTGTTCTGACGACTCAACCCTACTCGCGCTGACGACCCGCGATAACTTCTTCTGATATCAGGTGACGTCAAATTCATCAAATGCTTCTGGTAAGACTCACCGTCAGCGCCACCTGTCTGATCCAACTCACGGAGATTGTTATGCGATCCATTTGCTGACCGGTCCTTCAATCTATTCAATCCGATGAACGAATTTCTCAACGAATTGTTCGTAGAAGCTCGCTTTGACGGAAGATTAGCACCCAGTACACCTTTCGTGACGTAAGATTGAGATGTGGTGGTTGATGAAGGAATCGTGGAAGCAGATGTATGCGGAGTCAATGCAGTTGGAGACGAAGTGTACTGTGATGGCGATGACGGAATGTTGAATGCAGTCCCGTTAGGTGATTCCAAGTACGGGTTGCCCTTGTAGTACGGAATCCGCTCTGCTTCATAACGGAGCTGGCGCGCTGCCACTTCGTCATAGTCATTATCGGGGACGTGGAAATTTCCAGAGCTGCGAGCTTTACGTATACGCTTGTTGTTGGCGGCATCCATATCGTTTCCATCAACGTCCTCTTTCTCTTCAGATCCAGCGGTACGGGATGACCTATCAGTTCCAAATCCCAACCCATCGTATCGATATTGAAGAGAGGAGAAGTCCTGCAGATGCAGCAGTTGGTGCAGAGGAAAGCGCTGTGGCTGATCTGACCCTCCGTACATATCTGGACTGTAGAAGCTTGTAGATCTAGAGTGAATTGGTGGTGATGGGGTTCTCTCTTGTTCCCTCGAGTATGCAGAGTCATGCAGCCTCAATCGATCACTGATATTATGCTTATACATGGCACTCAACGCCGTGGTCGACTTGCCTCTGGTGTTTGGAAAACATGGGTTGATAGATTGATTACCATTATTGTCTTGGGTTGCTGCCAGCAGCACCATCATATTTGCAGCGGGCGTAGCAGAAGACGAAGAGCCTGTCAATGCGGCTGCTTCTGCTGCTGCAGCCGTAGCAGCTTGTGTCTCGTGAAATCCAGTTGCTCCTATGCTCTTTCTCTTTGGTCTCACGCCCTTTCTTGCTGTAGGTTCCCTGTCTTCAATAAACTCCTTGTAGGTGGCAAAATTGATGGTATTGTGGCGCTTGAATCGAGGAGTGCCCTTACGGAGCGCGGATCCCTGTATCTGTACATCAATACTGTTCATCGCTTTATCTGTCCCTCTTTTGCGGGCTTCCGATTCGGGAACGGGCGAGGGGGACTCAGAGTCGATATTTAGGATTGGGGAAGAAACAAGGTTGTAGGACGCATTGTCAACCCAAGACTGGAGATGAGCGCCGTTGCTGCCACTGATACTTTGCCCACCTATGCCTTTCTGAGTGGAAGCTGACCCACCATTAACAATTGGCTGTGCCCTCTTTGTTTTTGTGGTAATGATTCTACCCCGCAAGTTTGTAATTGCCTTGTCCAAGGCAAACTCCACACCGCAGTGGTTCTTGATCACTGTGATTTTAGGCCAAGACGCTCGTGCTCCACGAACAATACACTCCACTAAAAACGCCGGTGTAGGGTTCTCAAAAATCTTCGTAAAGTCCTTCACGTTAAAGTCAGGAAGGATAGTTATGTCACCGGAATACTGCTGCGACAAGATCGAGATAAATTTGGTCAGAAGATTCAGGCCAATACCAGCCTCATGGAGAATCTCTAAGTAATGGATCACCTCATTGGACATAAAATCGTACACGTTTGTTAAGAAGTTTTTCAAGCGGGAACTCACCTCATTTTCAATTTCCCCACCAACACATGTTACCGACATCTTGAGGAAAGGAACCACATGCGGATTCACCTGACACGCGATGATGTGGTCCACGTTGAACATTTCCAGGAGTCTGGTGATGGGTAAGTCGTTGTCGACAGATCCATCTACATACTTGACGGAGGTATCGTTATTCCACTCTTGTATTTCTCCCGTACGCGGGTTCTTTTCGTAGATTGATGTGGATGGGAAGATACCAGGAAGTGAGCACGAGGCGCACACAGCTGACCAAATAAGACAGTTGGGTGCCGTGAGGTAGTTGAGAAGCCGTGTCTGCTCGTGGATGGATGCAGGGGACACGGTAATGTTGAGAATCTTACCCGTACGGTTGTAGGCTTCACGGAAAGTGAGTGTTTCTCCAACAAAGGATATCATGGTCGCCTTGAGCCCCGATATGTCAAAGAGGGTGCCGTATTTGAGGAAGTGTGCGAGTTGTTTAAGAGGCTTGCGGATGCCAGCGGCAGGCGATGATGCTGTTGCACTCGTAGCGGCTGCAGACGATGCAGCTGCCTTATCAGTGGCAGAAGCTTCAGCAACGCTGGAACTACTGTCAGACTTTGAATCAGTTGCAGTCTTGTCACTAGGACTCTTAGCAGCAGCAGCAGCAGCAGCAGCAGCCGCTGACTGAGCGCCTTCGTCTGCTAACTCAAAGATCAGGAACTTCCTCTCAGTTATAGTGCTCATTAATGCCACAGTTTCTTCATGTGTGCACGAGCACAAGATGCTTGCCATGATACTTCCAGAGGAACTGCCACTGACGATTCTTGGCAACAAATTTCTCTCCAATAAAGTTGCCAACACTCCAATATGGAAAATTCCAAACGTAGACCCACCGCTGAGAACCAATGCAGTCCTGCCAATGTTTTTTCTTGTTTGTATTAACATTCCCAATAGGTACTTGTCGTCCAACTCAACAGTGTCGTCATTTACCAAGAACTCGAGCGCAAGCTCACATTCTTGAATATACTCCTCGATGAGTTTCTTTGTTCCCACATATGAATGACGGTACAAGTTTACATTGCCCATATTTCCCACATTTCGAATCCAGGTGGTGCGTACCAAGTACAAAAGCAACTTGTAGTCCTTGGCGAGCCTGGCTTCTCGCAAGCTGTCCAAGCTCTGCTTAACCAAATCAAAATCGTAGAGATCGGACTTGGGATCTTGTTTCCATGCCTCGTTGTTGAGAAGCGAATCAAGTTTAATGCAAATGTCGTACCATTGCTGGTAATTTGTGGCGCATTTCTGCTGGATCAAGAGTTCCTGGATCTGCTCTTCCCTAGGGTTTACTTTTGGGAGTATGCGTCCGAAGATCGGGATAGAGCGCACAAAGGTCGCTGCAGTTGTCACCAAGGTAGACGGGAAGTATGGAGATGACTCGCGATAAGGTCCGTGCTCTCCCCCGATAAGATCCTCGTCGTTATCTCCATCCCTCCTGGTGCCGTTGCCAATTCGGCTGACGGTATCTCGACTGTCATCAGGGCCGCCATCACCCAAAGATGCGCCTGCTGCGTACCTACGAGCTCGCCTATCAAGGCCCTGGATCATCGAGTGCTTGAGAAAGATCGACTCGGTAATCTTGGACGTGTCTATCCGAGAGGATATGAGGTCGTTCATCTGTTGCTATAGTGTGAGGAAGTGTCTGTTTCTGTGACGAGGAAGCGTGCAGCCGGCTACGTGATTACTCGTATGCAAATTTTTGTTTATATATGTCAATATACCCGAATCTGGCCCTTAGCTAACCTGTAGTTGTGACGGCAAAAGAGGTTGGATGAGTGTGCACTCGATTTGTTAGTGTCATTCGAGGTTTTAGTTTCGCGGCCCGTGGCTGGTAACTTCTGCGCGCATGTGAAAGGCTATTTTGCAGCAATTCCCTCTTCCTGAAATGGAAAAAGCTAGACTGAAGACGTTATAGAGGTTCTTTCACGTCAGATAGCTCGGTAGGGTCACAAGTCAAGGAAGAAGCCGTCAATACCTGGGTGAAACGTATGCCTTTTAGAAGAGAGGCGAGCCCAGGATTGCAAAAGTGCGGGGAGCGCGAGCATGGCTGTATCGCGATTCACAGCAAAATGTAAGAACGTCAAGTCCAACCGCATAATGGCCAGATATTAACGGTCAAGAAAAGGGTATCAGTTTTATATAGCAGCTTTATAATTACGGGGGTAATATCAAATTCTATAGCTTGGTATTAATAGGCTTCACTCTCGTCCTCCCTCGGCTGCGAAAAGCTGCATGTTCGCTGCATAAAAATGCGGCGCGCGCCGATGCTCGAGTATGCTGTTCAGGCTTTGGGTGCAACTGGTGGCCCCTAATGAATGTGCCGCGATTCAGCATTTCCACGGCCCCTCCGATAGACAGAAGGTGTATCTCAACTGACTTGATACTACATGGCTCCTGAAAAAGCGAGTATTAGTTGGCTGTCTCGCCTCCCTCTTCCACTCTCACTCTGACACCGCTGAGCACTCCTGCAAATATACTGGCCATCTCTATCCGGCACATAAAGCGATCTCAGACCGACTCACACTTCAGTCCAACATGGCTCACACCTGACTCATACACCCTCCTTCCCTGCATTAGTCATTCCCGTTCGCATTGTTGCTATTTATCTCGCGTCCCTGCCGTACAGCACTTTCGGCTCTGCGACACTTAAGCCTAATCAGCCGAGGAAAAAAATCGTCCGCTTATAGAAAGAAACAGAAGCATACTCAAGAGGCAACTGATTGGGTTGCACAGCAAATAAGTCCGAAAGTTTTCTCCTCAAGGCTAGAGGCACGCAAGTATTTTGCGCAGTTTAGAGATAAAGTAGGGTCTCACATGTTTACAGTTACTACAGTTCTACACAAGACGCTGGATACGGCACACCCCTTGGTGATGCTCACGAACAGAGAAGGCAACAGATACTTTTTTGGCAAAATCCCAGAAGGCACTCAAAGGGTGTTGAATGAAAACAGAATTCGCTTGGGAAAGCTCAAAAGCATATTTTTGACGGGGACGGCTTCGAATTGGTCCGAGATTGGAGGTCTTCCAGGACTCTTCCTCACGATCAGTGATTCGACGAAAAAGAGCATAGAAGTGTTCTGTGGCTCGCCATTTCTTCGCTACGTGGTTGCAACCTGGAGGTATTTTGTGTTCAGAAAGGGGGTTGAATTGAAGGTTGTTGATATACGGGAAAATAACGATGTTGTTTCTGATAGCAATGTTATTGTGGAACCTATACAGGTGTGGCCTAATGGAGAAGGAGTGGCTAAACAGCCGGCTTCTGCAGCTGCTGCGACCGCGGCAGGTACCATGCTTCGCAAGCTTATATCGCTCATGTTCCCCATGGATACCGCTGACGTGAACTCTGAAGATCCGGCATCGTATAAGTCTGACCCCTCGGAGCACGAGATCCACACACATGTACGCCTCCCTACTCCAGATACACTCGCTCATCTTGCGAACGAACCATCCACGAGTTATCTTGTAGACTTTGTCCCAGTCAGAGGAAAATTTGACTCGAAGCGTGCTATCGAGCTTGGAATCAAACCAGGACCCTGTTTCAGAAAATTAACTGAGGGCGAGTCCGTGCAAAACCAGCAAGGTGACTGGATCCATCCAAACCAGGTAGTTGGTGAGTCAAAATTATTTTCAAAGCTCTTGGTATTGGACATTCCAGATGAGAGATACGTGAGTAGCACGATTGAGAAGGTTACTGGAGGAACGGCAGCCGAGGGTACTACCTCGGAGAAGATCTCCTCGGTAACGCTTGTGTACCACTTTTTGGCTGACAATGTCGACTACACTTCCAAACAATATCTCGACTTCGTTTCGTGTTTCCAGCCAGATTGTACACACGTTTTCAGCCACAAGAACATCACAACCGATACGATCGTGTTCAAAACTTCCGCAATCAACGTGCTCAAGCTCAAGGCTGTTCAGCCTGACTGCTTCAATTTGCCAGCTGTACAGCTGGCTAGCACTGCCAACCATGAACTTCCTACGGAAAAGTCCCATGTGCTCCATCAAACGCAAGTCTTCACCATCCAGCCACAAGCTGGAGAACTTCTCAGTACTGTCGAACATGAGGTACCCCAGGACTCTCCAGTATGCTGGTCTAGTCTTTACGATACTCATGTGCTGCCGCTTAACTTGTCCAGGTCGAAGGAGGTTACAATTGACACACAGCCGATCTCGTTGGGGACGATCGAGGGAATGTTGAAGGACCAGGTACAAGTCATGACTCTTGGTACCGGGTCGGCGCTACCAGCAATGCATAGAAATGTGATTTCCACACTTGTGAGAATACCATATGTTGAAGGTAGTGGCAGTGATGGTAGCTCTATTCGGTTCCGCTCTATGCTCCTTGATGCAGGAGAGAATACCCTTGGTACCATGTTGAGAAACTTTGGGCACGACAATAAGAAACAATTTGTTCAGACATTCCAGGAACTTGGGCTCATTTATTTGAGCCACTTGCATGCGGATCACCACCTAGGAATTATTTCTATTGTGAAACAGTGGTTTGAAATAAACACGGATCCTACCAAGAAACTATACTTGGTGACGCCGTGGCAGTATGACAACTTTGTCACCGAATGGTTCAGGCTTGAGGATGGCGGTTCTGGATTGGACTTCTCTCGACTCGTGTACATCTCCTGCGAGGATTTCCTCAAGGCTGAACATGCGCAGGGACAATTTAAGCAGCTTTCTGTGGAGGAGTTTGAAACCAAGTACGACGCATTGCAGAGGGATCCAGAGTTTTCTCAGAAGCGTATAGACAGACTCCCTGTGCAAAGACCCAACATGGAAGCAATTAGTAGCTTATACAGCGACTTTGGCATTTCTTCCCTTACCACATGCAGAGCCATTCATTGCCATTGGGCTTACTCTGCAGCAATTGATGTCCAGATGAACAGTAGCGGCAGCGAGACTTTCAAAGTCTCGTACTCGGGCGATACTCGGCCAAATATTAAGTTTGCTGAGATTGGGTACGGTAGCGACTTGCTTATTCACGAATCATCGTTGGCAGAAGATTTGATAGAGGAGGCGCTCGCAAAGAAGCACTCAACTATGATAGAAGCAGTGACGGTTTGTAAATTGATGAACTGCCCAAAAATTATATTGACGCATTTCCTGACACGGTACTCGAAAATGGCCGATTTGTCTATTGATCCAAAGCACTTGTTTTCCATTGCCACCAAGTTGAAGGAGTATTTTGTTGCCAACGGAGTCGGGAAGAAATATGGAGGGAACATTCTTGTTTATGACGACGAACTAGACCAGACTAACGCAGGCGGAAAGCAAGAAATGTCTCGTAGAGTCCGTTATGAGGATCTTCAAATCTGCTACGCATTCGACATGATGACAATCAGGTACGGGAACTTGCACCTGGACAAATTCAATTACAACGAAATGCTCAAAATGTTTGAGACAGAGGAAATGAAACAATACACTGGAGACGAAAAGGCCTTGCTTTTGAAAAAGGAGAGAGAATTAGAGAAGCAAAGAGAAAAGAGAGAAGCAAGAAGAGATCAAAGATTGGGCAAGAAGAAGCGGAGAACGAGCGATGAATCGGTCAAGAGCGACTAAATCCCCATGTCTTGCACCCCATTGCATTCTTTAATGCTCACCCACCTGTACTTTAATACTCACCCCCCTGTATATAGCATAGAAATAGACTATGGATGGGAACTTGTCCTGTAGACGAACCGGATCTCTAACTTTTGCTTAGGCTGCAAACCCTCCTGGTTTTTCACTTCGCTAGGGATTACATACATTTTGCAGCCAAGCCATATGCGCGCAGGGAACTGAAAAAAAGTTGGCTGCTAGCTTTTCTGTCCAGACCTCAGGTGGTGTGAATTGCAGCCATTTAGGCCCGGATATGGACTTTCCTTTGCGCCTTCAACAGAGCTGGCTTAAGGAATCATGTGATAGGGTCTTGGCTGCTGTCCCGCGGGGGAAACAGTTCACAACCCCCGTTATTATGAAGAACTTTATTCGGTCCATTGAGGTGCCGCCTACACTCTTTATTATTCGGTTCGCCCGAGTTACCGAGTCCAACGCCGTCATCATGCTCGTCTCAGACTCGGCAAATATGATGTACGCTCTTGTGCCGTATGACGCAGTGCAGTCATTCGAGCTCAAATATAGGCAAAGATTGACGTCTGCGATGTCAGGCACAACCATACTTGTGAATCGTGCAGACCTCGAATTTGCCCGAGAAAGCGTTTGTCGAGGGCTAATTGTGAAGAGAGATATGGCTGTAATTCGAATCAATGATTTTGACATCTTTCAGCGAGACCAGGTAGAGGTGAGCTATACTGTTATGAAGGATTTGCTGTTTGTGTAGGGTTGAAGAAGTGGGACGTACGGCTCCAGTATATCCTCCGTCAAAGATGTACCCGTTCTCGAGGACACTCCCTTTCACTACATACAGCCATTGGGGCTACAGAAGATCTCTCTCTGTGTATATATATGTGTGTGTATGTTTAATTAGCTATGTACAAGTCTCTAGCGCCTTGGTCTATCCTTCACCTTCAATTTGTTCACTCTCTTGAACTTTCTGGTCTTTGCAAACTTCTTGAGTCCCCACATCGACTGCGAGACCTTATTGGACTTGGATTTACCTCTTCCACCTCCGTGTGGATGGTCGCATGCATTCATTGCCACACCTCTCACCTTTGGTCTGAATCCTCTGTACCGCATTCTACCTGCTTTACCCAACAGCACCGATTGGTGTTCTCTGTTCGATACCGTTCCAAGAGTTGCTGGGGCGTCAATGTGTACGTATCTGTGCTCTCCTGACAGCATTTTCACCACTGCTTTTGACTTTTCAGCGTACTTTGTCAAGATACGTCCAAAAGTTCCTGCTGCTCTGGCGAACTTGGCAGGTCCGGTCTTGGCAATCCCAATGTTGTGAATGATGGAACCAACTGGGATCATGCGGATGGGCATGCAGTTTCCCTTCTGCATGGTACGAGACAGCAAAAGCGCTTCGTCCACTTCTCCTCCATTGCTTGCTCTCATTTCTTCCATGAAATCTTCTGGAAGACCCAGGCGGAAGCTTTCGATTTCGTCTCCCGCACGGAGTCCTGCCAGCGCCAAGATATACGAGAGGTTTCCCAGCTCGTTGTGTTTGATCAACGCTATGTGGCCCGATCTTGTTGGATCATATTCGATACGAAGAACCGTCTGCTTTCCGCCCTCGAGTCTGTAAAAGTCGACAAGACGTGCTCTTTGCTTGTGACCTCCTCCACGTCCACGGACAGTGATTTTACCGGTGTTGTTACGTCCCGAAGTTTTCTTTTTCGGGCTCGTGAGCTCCCATATGGGTCTTCCCTGATGGAGATGTTCGTGGATGGGTTTGCGAAAGTTCATCGAGCCGGGCCGCGAGAGGCCAGCAGAGTAGTCTTTCATCTTCACCGCCTTGTTTGCGAGTGCTCGTTGTCTTCTGAAGATCTCATCCTTTTTCTCCAAGTCAGTGAGTTCTTGGTCGTCGATGGTGATGGTGAGCGGAGTGGCACGGGCGCTGGAGTCAGCGGTTCCGGCGGCCACAGTGTCCTGGAGCAAGCACTTCGACGACGAGAGCCACCTCCTGGAGGCGCTCGTGATGCCCAGACGTAAACCAACTGGTATGCAGAACATGTCGTAGTGGTGAAGAGCGGCTAGTTTGGCAGAGACAGCCTCGTGTAAAACGCTCCTCTAACTGCAACGATTTTTCACTGGAAAATCCTGTACCCATGGCGTCCTCAATGTTACGCGCGCACCCAGTGTGAGTGCGCAGCAGAATGCGTACTTTTCAGTCCACGTAAAGACCAATTGGAGGCGCGAATTCTGAATCCCCGAAAATTTCCAACTCACCTTACAAGAAATATCGCTCTTACATAAAAACGAAACACAAACGAAGTCTCCTCTACACTAGCACAGCAAACTCACGCTTCCACCACCTTGCCAATGTCTGCTCGTTTGTTCTTCCGCTCTATGGCGACTGCCACCAAGGCCATCAAGCCACCAGTTCAGTTGTTCGGAATTGACGGTACTTACGCTACCGCTTTGTACACCGCAGCTGCTCGCGACTCGTCGATTGACAAGGCATACCAGTCTTTGACCAAGGTCAGAGAGGTTGTTCAAGCCGACAAGCAATTGCAAGACTTCTTGGAGAACCCTGCATCCACTAAGGACGATAGATCCGCTGTTATCTCCACTTTGGCCCTGTCCTTGAAGCTCGACAAGTCTGTGGGCAACTTTTTGAATGTTTTGGCCGAAAACAACAGATTGAGTGAGTTTGAAGGAATCTACTCTCAGTTCTCCATATTGAACGACGCCCACAGAGGTATTGTTGAGGCTACCGTTACCTCGGCCAAGCCTTTGGACAGCAAGATCATCAAGAGATTGCAAACCGCCATCTCGAAGTCGTCTGTTATTGGTGAGGGCAAGACCTTGACTGTCACAAACAAGGTGAACCCAGACCTTTTGGGTGGTTTGATCGTTGAGGTTGCAGACAGAACCGTTGACTTGTCTGTGGCGTCGAAAATCAGCCAGTTGAACCAAGCCTTGGGCGAGGCCATCTAAGCAGAGAAGAGGAACCAAATGCACAAACACATCACGGCGTGCTGCCAGGCGGCACGTCTTTCAAAATAGAATACACACGATCAATGAGTCTCTGTAGTTGTGAGCGTTCAGTGTGCTTCACATACGGTGCGAGGCCCTGTTCGAGGGGTGTCTCAGTTGGGGCCAGCGCTCCAAGCAAGATATAAGATATAACTAGTGTAGAGTAGGCTCTTGGCCAAAGTCTCGGTTCCTTACTGCTCGTTCATTTATTGGCGCCTTTCGGCAAGAAATATACACCGTACACTGTCCTCTTTGGAACCGATCAAGGTGCTATTGCAGACACTTCTGAGCCCCAAGAGTCAAGCTTTACCTACCGTGCTGATAGCTTTGGAAAGACAAGTAACCATTTACAATTGTAAACACACATAGATTGTATGGATAGAGAAGAGTACAGTAGTGTGAAGTGAGAGAAAAGCAGACGCGATCTGGAAAGATGTCTATCGCGAGATCCCACCCTCAAAGCAGTCACGTTGGGTCTGACAATTGGACAGCAATTCTATCCTCCAGAGAGAGATTTCTTGTCTATTTACAAGAAAGAGGCCCTCTTTCGTACCCTTACGGCGTGTGCTTGAAGAGCGGGGGATTAAGCTGTCAGGCATATAAACTACACTAAAAAGACAAATATGCCAAAATCTGGCACGCGGCTTCAAAAGTGCAGCCCGGGCATCTCGTTTCTCTACGTTCCCATTCAACCATGACTTCCCTTTTGAATGGTTTCACGTGGGCACTTACGCTTATAACGCTTGTGCTCAATGTTTTCATTTACTTTTATCCTGAGTTCAACAAGGCGGGTCAGTGCGATTGGTATCCACACCAGTCTGCTGCCACTGCTGACACTGCAACTTCGACTGCCTTAGAGCATCTGTCTCTCCTCCACAAGGTGGTGGGTCTTTTGTCGATTGAGGAGCTTCTGGCAAAGGTCCTCAACACTCCGCTCTCCGAGCCTCTGGACTTGTTCACGCCGTCCGTGTTGCACGATTCGGGTGACGTGAAGGACATCCGCATGCTCACGTTTGGTGACCCGCAGATCAATGGCAATTGGCCACTGACCAAGTACATCAAGCGCCTCGACAACTTTGGTAACGATTATTACTTGGGACACATCTACAACGTGATGAAGAAGCGCATGCAGCCGTCCCACGTTGCTGTCATGGGTGATTTGTTTCTGTCGCAGTGGATATACGACAGCGAGTTCTACAACAGAACTTACCGCTATGTAACGCGTCTCTTCCCTCGTCCCCCACAGTACAAGCAGACTGTCCTCGACACGTATTCGCGCCACCAGGACTTTGACTGGAACACGTGGATGGTGTCTGAGTTGCATATGGATCCACAGCATCGGTTCGAATCGCGCCTGTACGAGGACGTTTACGACTGGACAAACCAAACGGCTGCATTCCCGCTCCCCCTGGGTCCAGAGGTGCGTGAGCCCCTCTTCATCAATCTCACAGGGAACCACGACGTTGGATACTCGGGTGACGCCACTTGGCAGCACATGGCCAGATTCCATCACCTTTTCGGACAAAACAACTACGTGATCAACTACAACAAGGGAACTCCGTATGAGTGGAGACTCGTGGTGCTTGACTCGCTCACATTAGAGGGACCCGCGCTCCAGGAAGAGTTTGTGAAGTACACCTGGTCGTTTTTGGAGAACTTGAAGGAGCGGGAGAACCCCCTGTTCCGTGGTTCGACAGTGCTTCTCACGCACATTCCATTCTATAAGGAAGCAGGTATGTGCACAGATGGACCGTACCACGACTACTATGTCAACAACGAAAGGGAGCCATACAAGAACGGAAAACTTCGTTCACAAAACCACTTGTCATACGACGTGACCCAGCGCGTACTTGACATTGTCTTCCCCAACGCCGACAAGGAGGGTATTGTCTTGACTGGGCACGACCACGAAGGTTGCGACAACTACTACGTGAAGGAAAAGCAGCCCGATACGGAAGCTGAAATATGGAAAGCAGTCAAGAGTGCCGATGAAGTCACCGGCAGCACCACCCAGCCAATTCACGAGATTGTGGTGCGCTCGATGATGGGAGATTTCAACGGTAACACGGGAATCATGACCGGAGTGTTCAACAAGGAAACACAAAAATGGGAGTTCCATTACTCCTTGTGTCCATTTGTGGTACAACACTGGTGGTGGGTCACCAAAATCATCACTGGACTCACCGTATTGCTTCACTCGTTCCGCTACCTCAAGCGCCGGGTATAGCGACGTAGGAGGATAAAACCCACCCTCGGTGAACGGGACTCCTTGGTGACTTTGGGGATTGGTTCTTGCAGAGAGCCTCCAGAATGGGGTTACCTTAACTGTGAGATGCAGCGGGAGGAATGCTCGCGATCCAGTGGTGGTCCACAATATACTTTTATAGATTGGCTATACAATGTACAGACTTTAGCACTACAAATTGATACTACAACGGCACTAATTGGCACTAGCTTCCGTGCTGTTGGATACGGTTTCAGACGGTTCCAGCTTTGGCTCCGTAGCAGCTGGTTCCGTAGCAGCTGGGTCACTTGGCTCTTCCTTTGGCTCTTCCTTCTGCTCACCAGCCTCCTCTGCCTCCTTGGCTAATCTCTCAATGTCTTCTTTTGCAGTCGTGTAGCTCACCTCTGGGGAGATCTGTATTTTCTTCACCTTCAATACACCATCCACAAAGATCCAGTGGGACCGCGCAATTTTGCCGTCCAGTTTCAATCCTCCCAAGGCACGGAGAAGCTTCTTCGAGGTGTCTGCCAATAAACTATATTGGAACCCGTGTTTTGTTGCAAACAGCTTTTGTGCCTTTGGGCTGTCTGCAGATAATCCCAAGATGACTGCCTTACTTGCCAACCCGTTATAGTTGTCTCTATATCCGCACGCTTGTCTTGTGCAGCCTGGAGTGGATGCCTTCGGGTACGAGAAGATCACCACAATGCGCCTGTCCAAGTGTGCAAGCTTGATTTCCTTTTCATCTTGGTCCGGGAATGTCCAGTCCGGAATCTTATCGCCTACTTGAAGCTCCTTTGTGGCTGCTTTAACTGGTGCGGCCTTTGGCTCTGCTGCCTCTTTCTTCTGCTTCTTTAACGCAGGCTCTGGAACAGATTCAACCAGCTTTGTACTGGATGCAGCAGCAGAAGCAACTCTCTGCGAACGACGTAATTCAGGCATGATAACTCCTTAAAAATGTGCGTGTGGGTGTAATTGGGGAGGTAAGAGTGATTGAAAAAGAAGCCAGGCCTTAACCGCGTTTCTCCACTTTTTGTATGCCTTAGTGAAAAATCGCAAAATAGTGTGGAGTCAAATTGCTCGCTTTCTCGTAACCTCACAAACGTGCTCAGGCGAGGCATGGAAAGCGGCAAACTCGCATATTGTGCAAATGCCGGTCTTAAACCATCACATGATCAGAACCAAAACCCTCACCCCTCCAAATCAGGATACTATGGGCACTGGAGTGGGGGTAGGATAAACGGCTCCTTCTCAGTGTGCAGCCTGTCACGAAACGTATGGCTGCATACTTTGTCATCTACCTGCATTTTCATGCGCACGTCAAAACGGAGTAAACGTTTCTTTTGACTTTGGGTGCAACTCTCCGGCCGCGATTTAGTGCTGGTGAGGATATATAAAAGGCATACAGTGAGGAAGCAGAGACGGCGAGCGGGGAGTTCATCCATATGTCTCGCTATGAACTGAATTGTCATTCCTGTGTCGTTTATATCTCCGCTTACTAGGCACGAAGGGCTTAGTAGAGAGGGACTTTTCTTAGAACATGCTTGAGTGACTCTTGAAGGACGTATCGAGAAGCGGCTTCGTAACCGAACAATGGCAAAAATCTTTAACGTAGCAGGTGCTTTCCCTCAAGATATATGACCATGTGTTCTCCTCGAACGGCTCTATCGGAGTTGATCCAAAACTAGTGCGTCCTGGTGTCATTGCAGCCGCTCGCTCATCCACATTTTCTTATTTTTTCTCCTAGCCGTGTGTATGTCAGCGATAACGCGCAAAGTTCAGGGCTTCAGATCGGATATGGATCGGCGCGGTATTTCTCACCAGATGGACCCCAAGAAATAGGTTTCATTAGTTGGACTCTTCCCTACAAGACGCAGAAGTATGAAGAATATCTTTGGCAGTTCCCAACGCAAATCTGACGTACAATCGGCTCGCCAACTGAGTACGACAGGGGTGTCTCTGTCTAGAGACTCCGACTCGATATCTTCCCACCCACATGGCGCAACCGCCGGTGTGCCTGAACAAGCATACCCGGATCTTCCACCAGATTACTATGACTATGACGAAGAAGAGTTAGAAACTCTTCTCGACGGCGACGAACAGACCATTGCGTCCATGCCACTCTCTGAATCAAACACTATTATTGGAGCAAGAGCCGGAGCCAGAAGAGGACTGGTGCCCAGCCCCAGTGAGAGGCTCCAGCTACAGCCTACGTATGTAGACAACTACGACCTGTACCTCCCTTTTGTTATTAGAAGGATAAGAAATGACCAATTAGCAGATCAGAGGCTTGCTACGCAGAATGGGGCAGGTAAGCTGCGCGAGGATGAACTGGCATTCAAAGACACAGAATCGGTTCATTCGACAACTTCCTCGCAGAACACTCTTGGATCGCTGCAAGCCACCAATAGTCCAGAAAGCCAACTGATAATGTGTCAATCAGTGTACGGATTCAACGAAAGGCGGCAGTTTGTGCTAGCACAAGAAATTATGAAGAGCAGTGTTTTGGTGTTTGTAAACGAGAGCTCGTATGCTCTTTTCAAAGAGCTAAAGTCGCTCAAAAAGTCTCAGGCTGGTAAAGTCGCCGAGTACCACGCACAGGGACTCGGTTTGCCTTTGATGAAGATGGATACCCATATATTTGTGAAGAATGACGGTGCTGATATCGTATTTTCGCTACCTTCCGGCTCTCCCACCAGTACCCCCACCACGAACCCTACTAACTCTACGAACAGTGCCGACAGGTTCTGCACAGTCCACTTGAAGGGGTCCGGGGACATAAGGCGGTATACGTTCACCTTCACGCCGCCGCTGGGTCTGCCGCCCGTCCAAGTTATAGCTTTCCAGCACAACATGAAACCAATAGCTGACTTTGTGTACAAGAACACCCGCTTTCGGTTCTTTGGGAACGCAATGGTGAGCTACGGACTAGTCCCCAGCTTCAAGTTGGTAATTCTCGACCGCGACCAGCACGGGCTACTTGATTCTATAGTGGACAAGCCGCAGTTCAAGCTACTGTCAATGGTGAAGGGGCGTCGTTTATCATCATCTGGGAAGCTGTCAGCAGTGGGAACAGCAACTACAGCAGGACAAGAGTCAACAGCAATAGATACAATGGAAGAAGGCGAGTACGAATCGCCGGAAACAGACCCTTTCAAAATGGCCAACCCGTATCCACATGCCTCGAACCCACTCATGAAACTCACAACATACCAGTACTTGCAAAAATACAAGTCATATGTGCCCAACAACATGCCGCCATTTGGTATGTACCAAGACGTGACAGCATACAAACGAAATTACGCCATCTTGCCCAAGAAATACAGCGAGCAGGGACGGATGGGGATGTACCAGTCGCTGCTAGAGTTCACGTCAAATACGAATCCGAACTCAACCACATCGGTTGACTTTGACACGTTGGTGCTATCGTGCATTACAATGACCATCAGAGACACGGTAATGAGAAGAAACAACAAACCACAGGCAGCAAGACGATATCAGGAGGCGGTCATGTTTGGAGGAATGGCACAAGCCATGTAGAAACATTAAATATATGCAGTTTTCAAAAGTATGCTTTATCGCACGTTACTCGTCCAGTAGCCCACGACGGTGATCACCAGGAAAGATTGACTCAAAAGGTTTAATTTAAAGGTCACTCCAAGCAGTGCTGTTCGTATGCATAGCTGGTTGAGTCAGCGTACCGTATCATTTTTAGTGTGTGTGTCTGGAAGTCTTCTGATTGATCTCCCCGCCCTGGGCACTAGTTAAGGCCGACAACTAGGCGCCGTGATGCCACAGTGAATCATAACATTCTGTAGTTGGTAAAACTGATCAGTGGTGCCACTGACTTTTAGTATTCTCACATCAGCTGGCACCATTTGCCCCAGCTAGCAGCCACTTGGTTCCAATTTTCGCAGCAACGACGCAGCCGTACGCAGCCGTATCATGCGTCAGGCACGGTGACGAAGCATGGACGGCAGAGAAATCACACCAGAGCGAACTGATCGTGTATCGGCAGGCTATCAAGTGGACAGCTCGCGTTTTATGACACCTCTGTCGCATGTATTGATAGGCTGGTAACAGACTCGATTTGCTTACAAATATAGGCCCCTATGACTCTTTGATAACAAGGGTGCGGCTGGACTCCCCTGTAATCAAAAAAAAAATCTTTTGATTGCATGCATCACAGCGCGTGTAGCCGTGTAACCGACAGATCGGACATATTAAACGAGCTAGGGCGTGATCCACCTCTTTGATTCTTTTCAACCAAGACTAAAAGTGCACTGATCCGTTGTTCTATTACGAGGATGAGACGTCTATTTTCCAGACGACGGTTCAACTCGGAACTGGGAGCTTCAGGACCGCCGTCCTCGGGGCCACTCCTGCTACCACATGGCAACACTGCGCGCAGCCTCGAACACCTTCCCTTGACTGCCTCCACTCAGGATCAGCTCTGGTATCAGCAACAGCTGCAAGAGGAGCTTTTTGGTGATGATGACATATATCACGTCGACGACAGAATCGGTGATGTCGCCGGTCCAGACGACACGCAATATGAAGGCGCCTCCGCAACATCTGTCCCCCTCTCCGAGTCGCGGACCCTCTACAATTCCAACCTGGAACGGCTTCAGTTGCAGCCCACATACGCAGACAACTTTCGTCATTACATCCCCTTTACAGTTCGAAGGCTGAGACTAGAGAACATGTACACTCATTCAGACTTGACGTCGTCACAGGAGACAGTGGCGTCGCTAGTCAACAAACATAGCGTCATGAACCAGAGCACGCACTGTTTCAGTGAAAAAAGACAGCTTATTCTAGTGCACGAGATTTTGAAGAGCAGCTGTCTTATTTTCGCCAGCCAGGACTCGTACAAGGTTTTCAAGCGCATTAAGGGTATGAAAAAGGAGGAGGCTGCAGACGTGGCGCCGCGGTTTCACCACGAGGGCATGGGGTTGCCACTAATGAAGATGGAGTCTCATTCATATCTAAAGCGTAGTGACGGTGCAGATATAGTGTTTCATCGGACATTCGAGAGGGGTACTGATGCGGGCGTCAGTAATGGGACTAGTTCTGGTGGAATAGCAGAGCTGGATGCGGGATACTCGTACTACCGCTTCTGCACAGTTCATCTCAAGTCAGTCTCGTCGCTTAGACGATTCACTTTCACGTTCTATCCACCTGGACAACCCTCGTTCAAAGTGATCTTGTTCCAGCACAATTTCAAGCCAATTGCAGACTTTGAGTACAAAGGCACCCGGTTTCGGCTCTATGGGAACTCAATGGTTAACTATGGACTCGCACCTAACTTCAAGTTGATGGTGGTGGACAAAGACAAGCCTAGCCTCTCGGACAACCTAATCGACAAACCACTGTTCAAGCTTCTGTCTATTGTGAAGCGCAGACGGTCGAGTGCCTCAAAAGAGTCTGTTAGAAATGCGTCCTCCAGGCAACCGTCTACAGATGGGCTGGAGGTATCTGCTGCTAATTCTGCTGCGTCTTCTTCTGCTCTTTCACCCACATCGTCGCCAACTTCAGCTACTGACATGGCGAACCCATGTCCTCAAGAAAACAATCCACTTCTCCGGTATGACCATTACGACTATCTCCAGCGGCACAAGACATACGTGTCAAACGAAATGCCACCCTTTGGGTTATTCCAGGATGTGATCTGCTACTCGAAAGAGTATTCTATTCTCCCCAAAAAATTCAAGGAACAGGGACGTGTTGAAGTGTACCAGGACCTGTCCTGCTTCACCTCCAATACAAACACCGACTCAAATAGCTCTGTGGATATTGACACTTTCGTTCTCTCGTGCCTTATGCTTTCCATTCGGGAAGTGGTGATAAAGCGCAATAGTAAGGTCAACATGAACGTGGATATGATGCAGCGCTACAACTACGTGGGCGGTGGCATATACGCCAACCAAGGTGTGGGGCTTTTAGGTGGGTTGTGAGTGCTGGGCCAGCTACTTTTGTTGCTGTTAGATATGTGCATTAATTTTACAGTATTACTTTTACGTTCATCAGTAGCGCCCTGGCGATCTAGATCTGTCTCTTGCTCCTGCTGGAGATCTCGATGGAGACCGAGAGTAACGGCCCCTATCGTAGTCCTTGGCTTCGGGGTTGGCATCTCCTTCCTGTCCTTCTCTATCATCCCTGCGGCCACCGCGGTAATCTTTATCGGACCCGCCTCTCGACAGATATCCCCCTCTCTCTGGTCTGTCATAACCTCTGTCTCTCTCGTCACGCGAGTATCCTCTATCGTATCCACCTCTTTCGTACCCCCTATCTCTGTACCTACCTTCATCGTAGCCCCTGTCATCGTAGCCCCGGTCGTCGTATCCACGGTCGTCAAATCCTCCTCTGTAGCCACCCCTGGAACCACCCGCGCCACCTCCGCGTCTTGGCGGAGGCGCACCGTAGCCATATTCGTCTCTTGCATCGTAGTCTCTTCCGTATCCGTATCCTCCTGGTGGACCAGGAGCTCTTCCGTACCCGTATCCACCTCTACTTCCGCCTCTTGGACCACCTCTGCGTCCTCTTGGGCCTCTACCTCTGGTACTGTAAGGCTCGCTTCTAGCCTCCTCGACAGTCAAGCCGCTGGGGCCAGAGAAGGGGAGTGTTTTACCGTTGAGCTCCAAAGCCTTTTGCGAGTCTTCGTAGTTCTTGTACTCGACAAAAGCAAATTTCTCACCGTCGTCGGTCCTTGGAGGGGGGATATCCAATCTTACTAATTCGCCAAATCTAGTATTGTTAGTGTGCTGTGTGGAGATGGGTGGAAGGAGAATGAAGGGTAGCTGATGGCGGTGAGCCAAAGGAGGGAGGAGGGAGGAAGCGAGGGGAATTGGGAAATGGGAGATGGTAAATGGGGAAATGGGGAAATGGAGGATGGAGGAATGGAGGATGGAGGAATGGAGGAATGGAGGAATGGAGGAATGGAGGAATGGAGGAATGGAGGAATGGGGAAATGGAAGGGGAACGTAGGATTCCAAGGTGAAAACCGTATAGGGTGAGGATCTCTCGAAGTGAAGCCATCCCGGCGGGGTTTCACAATGGGAAGTGCCGGAGTCACTGCGTGACACATTGTTAAGCTTGTTTCAAAGGAATGATTATGTGAATTCCAGGAAAAGGACCCAATTGCGGAACCAGCCGCAATGAATGCCTATCTTGTGAACTTTCTGGTGTTGGTCAAGAGAAATCGAGTGCCATGGCAGATGCAATGGATATGCCCCGCCAATTGCATACTTAGAGTTAATGTGCGGAGTGCGACTGGTCGCAGTAAGCTACCCTTTTGTGCGATACTCACTTTTCGAATTCGGGAGCCAAGTCTATCGCCTTTGACTCCTTGGAGAAGCCGGTGACGTATAACGTGGTCTTAGGCATCTTTGAGTTGTTGGTGGAAAAGAGTGGCAAGTGGAGCGAGAGTTCTGAAAAGATTTTCCAAGTGGAGAGTGTCAGTAAAAAGTTCTGCACACAATGAGGCTTACAGAGGTAGCGTAGTAACTGTGGAGGTTTGCAGCCAAGCTACACAGAGCAATGGGAGTAGACTAGGTCCCTCCTAGAAAGTCGAAGTTGCTTTGAATTCAGTTCTTCCGAGAACCGTCACCTATTGGCGGCAAGCTAGGGTTCTTCTGTGTGGTCTGAGCTATCTCAAGATTGGTTCGCATTTCTTCTGCAACAGCTTCTGCTGCTGCTACTGCTGCTGCTTTTTTTGTGCGCGCGATACTTACTCAATTTCTTGTTTACGCGTACTCGTGGATAAAGGCAACAATACACCCTAGCGAATAGCTTCCGCCCTACCAATGATATGTCAATAGAACGAGCGCTAGAGCTGGCAATCGACCTATTCAAATGTTCAAAGTACTCGGAAGCACTTGAGCAGTACAACGCGATAGTGCGAAGGATCCAAAAGTTCTCCCCGGATGAGCTCCGCCAAATACGCACGCAGTATGGCTTGACAGTAAAGCCTGTGTATGGCCCCGTGGTGCACCCGAAAGTTGGGTCTGTACTTGACCAGAGAGCTGCCACTTACGAGAAATTGGACAATCTCCCAAAGGCGCTCCGAGACGCAGAGAATTTGGTTCGACTAGAGCCTCTTAGTTGCAAGGGTTACTTACGGGTGGCCAAATTGAAAATGCTACTTGGGGATGAACTTGAATGCTACAAGGTGCTACAGAAGGGGGTATACACTATAGAATCGGCTATGAAAAAGTATAACGTGGAGGTACCGGAGGTGCTATGGAAAAGGTTGAAGGACAAGTACAAAGAGGTGAATCTGCGCTTGAAAGCGAAATCACGGCTGCAACAACAGAGTAGTCCAGGTGTAACTGTAGCGACAGCGCTGGTGCGACTGCTCCTGCTGTCGCCACTACCAAGTGGACCAAAAAGACAAGCAAGTCTTGACTTTTCACTACTTTCATCGAAGCGTAATAAAAGTGGGCATGCGAACGAAGCCACCACCAGCAAATCCCTTACTCCTTCCACAATTGACCCATTCGACTATTTTCCACTTGAATTAATCTCGGTGATTTTCTCCCTCTTACCCCTCAGGACAATCCTCCGGGCACATTTGGTCTCATCAAAGTGGTATCACACATTGACAGCCATCCCCTTCCTCTACCAGTCCCTTCCCTTCAAAAACAGAGTGGACAAAGCCGAATTCATGAACGGCTTGAAACTTATCAAGAAGGTTTACCGCAACTCACGCGGCAGCACAGTAAAGTTCTTAAGACTTGCTAAACCGTACAAAGAAGAACAATTCCTGGAGTATTTAAAGTGCCTAGCATTCCAAGGCGGCGCACAAACACTAAACTTTGGGAAGCTTGAAATCCTCAACCCAGACGTAACCATTGGAGAAATCCTCCTATCGTTGCTTTTTCCAAAGGTAAATTCTGTGAGTCCTGACATGAGTGGGCTCAAGCCCCTTGAACATACACTCACGTCGCTCAAGTTGGGTGTTGCATCGGAGATGAAAAACTTCCCATACCTTATGGGCATACTGGACAAATTACAGCATTTGGAATTGATTCAATTAAAAGCCGAATCCGAATCAAAGAGAACAAGATATAACCCACAGCAATACGCCAGTATAAAGGAAATTTACAGAGGGAGAATGGATTGTAGCAATCTCGAAACTCTTTCCATCATTGGACATCCGAAAGACCTCGAGCACCCTCCATCATTGACTCTGGCACCATCGACTGTTGTTTCTTTCATTCGGATGGCCGCCAATCTAAAGTTGTCGGCTGCCCTCGCTTTGAAGTCCCTCACCATCGTGTCCCAAAACCTCTCTCAATTTCAGAGCGTACGATATGAAAACTTCCCCAATCTTCAAGAAGTTTACTTCGAAAACAACACAGGCTACACGCTCAGTGACTTTATAGTTGGGTTTACGTCGAGCACGGCTGTCTTTGAACCACAAACGCAAAAATTGATCAAACTAGTATTCCGTGAGCGCGACTTGAGCCCCGAGTTCGACATCACAACATTACGCAACTTGGAATTCCCCAGACTCTCAAACTTGCAACTCTTGGATTTATATTCGTGCAACTTAACACGAGACGGGTTGTTCAAGTTGTTGGAGGTGGTAAATAAGGGCAGTAGTCAGTGTCACTGTGATGGTGATTCGGACCCCAAAAGTTGCAACCACCACCTAACCAGCTTGAACATTGGCAATTCTAGACGCCTAGGGTTTCGAGTGGACACCCTTCACCGCCATAGAGGCACACTTCCCTCGGTTACAACTACAGTCTCTATAAGCGATATCCTCAAACTCGCCCCGCATTTGACGCATCTTTATCTACATGAACTAGAATTTGACAATTTCTCCGCCAAGATGTTTTACAAGGACCTCAAAGAAATGTATAATGGAGTGTTTCTGGAAGTCAAGTTGAAGTGCTTAGATCTCAGTTTCAATCGAGTCGATGGGATCGGTCTAATGGACTTATTCTGCGTCAGTGGGAGACAGCCAGTTAGTTTCTACTTGGACGAATTGATAGTACATGGTGCGGACTTGAACCAACAAACAATTCAATTGTTGGTGAGTAAGGGTTATGTCGGGAAAGTACATAACGAATTGCATAGAGTAAGATGGAGGGAGTTCGGGGTGAACAGTTTGATTCAATAGCAGTGGGTAGCGGCACCATTCGAGATATAGCATAAGCCATTAATAACGGCGAATAAACAATACGTAAAATAACACATGCGAACAATAAAGATAGCGCAAAGTTTTACACTTCCTTTTGTCTTTGAATCCATAGAGAGGATCGCTCCTGTCCCGTGTATGCCCCGTGGAAAGCAACAGCCATATGATTTGCAGCCTACGTGCGCGACACAAAACATTTTGGTGTTGCAGATTCGCATACGCAAAAATCGCGATGAGCTGCCTTACCACCATCTACATCGCTACAAGCACACACCCACGCCCCCATCCACCTTACATTCGCCATGGTTGTAACTAGAAGCGGTAAAGCTGCTGCACCGGTGCCACAGCCCAAAAAAATAAAATTTCTGGATGATAGCTTCAACGACTACCAAACAGCAGAGGAAGACGAAAATGAAGAGGAGGAAAACCAAGAGCAGCCAGAAGAGTCAGACTATGATTCTGATTCAGACGATGTCCCAGAGGAAGAGTCTACATCTAATGCAAAAGAAGCAATAATACAAAGAGAAAGGGAACAGAAAAAGTTGGTGCTTGAGCAAAAAAGACAGGAGAAGGAAAAAAGGAGACAACTTGATCTTAAGTATAGCGAGCAGCAGAAGTTGAAGAGAGAGCAGGATGAGAAGGAGGCCACAACCAACAATAAGAACAACGAGTTGCCTGAGTTTCTTCCTGAAGACATATTTGAATCAATACATGCCGAAGCGAGCTCTGACGAAGAGACTGCAGCGCCTGTCAGAAAGCACATGAAACTTGAAGATTTCGAAGAATTCGACAAGAGAGAGTTAGCGAAACAAATCAAGGAGGAGAAGTTAAGACAATTGAAGTTGAAAAAGAAACTCATAGTGAAGAAAGGCCCGGTTCATGTGAAGGTTGCTGCCGCGACCAAAGCAAATAGGAGTCTGGTACCTGTGGCAGAAAGCAAAATCGTCAACTCGAGAAACAAGTGGCTCAAAAGGAAGTCTCTTGGGAAGAGGTAGCGGCTGTATAATAGACAAACTTGCATTTGTATATATGATCTATATACGACACATAAAGTGATAAATGGTAACCAGCCGCCTGCGACTGGTTTTCGAATCTATCAGTGTATTCGTTTAAGGAGTTCTCACATCAGATACCCGTATACTCTGACTGCCGAATATCATCCTCTTGCTGAGAGTCACCCCATGGGGCTGCTCTCAGAATGAATCAAGCACAAAGGTACACTAAAGAAGAGAGGATGCAATATGATCCACTCTTAGAGCCCAAGCTACTACTGTGTTTGATACTGAAACTGTTGGGGTTGTCTTGTGCCCCCGATCCGCATATCCCTCGAGGCCGACCCTTCTTCTTTGAACTTCAAGATGGAATGGTCCTGCTCGTCGTTTTGAGACACATCCTCGCGGTACGCCTGCTGCTGTGCAGCACGCTCCATGCTATCGTCGTACTCAAGGATATCCTCTGGCGTCAACTTTATGGTTGTGGCTGTTCTACGAAGCATACTACAGACGATACAGTAGCCGTTTGCATACATATACTCACACACTTTTTCTGATACCTTCTACCCAAACTTATGTCCTGTATATAGAGTATGCCAAACTACACATAACAGAAACGGTTGAATATAACATATTGATGGAGGCAGATATCCGTTTGGCTTCGGATGGCGACAGTTACAAGCATGCCCAGCCAGGCTAACATACGACGAACCCCCAGTATATCATGCTACTCGTCGTCTCTTATACATTTCTGACTTTGAGTACTCTCGAAAAATGACTTCGTGGCCAAGCTGGTTAAGGCGTAAGACTGTTAATCTTGAGATCGTGAGTTCGATCCTCACCGAGGTCGTTTCGTTTTTTTTGCTACATGTTTGTTCAATATGAGTATCTATTAGTGTAACCTCTTCAGCATAGTTTATATATCCTGGTTTATCCCTGTTTGAGTCGTGCTTTAATGCTGTTTTTTTTTCTTATCTCGTTGTCTTAGATTTTGCAGCAATTGATCTGTTTGTCTTTCACTTTGCCTTATCGATTATCTTTGAGGTCTTTGAAGCGAATTTTCAAGCAATATGGACACATCATGTGGTTGCAGCGGTGGCATGTGAATCTGGTTGGTATTTTTAGCACTATGTCGGATGTGGGGTCTCCTTGGTACATGTTCGCGTCTGAATAGTTGATTTCTGTTTCCATAGTGTCAGAGCTCTTGGATGGCTGTGGGGACGGTGATGCTGACTGGTAGCTGTACTCTCTGCTTGATGGGGTTGCCGACAACTCGAAGGTGATCGATCCGTGTGAATTTAGCCCGCTGCTATGCGTTGGCATGAACTGGAAGTAGTCTTCTTCAAAGCCTGTATCGCTTTTCTTTGTTGCATTCTCTCCACTACTACTCAGAGGCTCGCTTCGGTTGTAGACGATTTTGGAATAATATCGCAACTGGTTCATTGAGTTGGAGGTGTTACTGCTATTTGTTCCGTGATGTTCCGTGGTGTCATCGGACTCCTCGTGACCCTTGTAGTAGATCTGGCCAAAGCATTGTCCACACAGACAGCAGTACCATTGGCATATTTTGTTTTGGTCTGGAAGTGGCTGCCGCAGTGCCGAAGAATTGTAAATGGTTGCAGACATATTTTGCAGTCGCGTCTGAAGCATTGAAGCTAACGGATACTAAGGAGAATTAAATAAAAAGAAAAAATTCAATAAATTAATAAAGAAACGGCTTGACAATAATTATTGTTCCAGCTGATCAGTTGTTTCAAATCCAAGCACATATATATGTGTATATGTCTAAGACAAAGGAGTTGACGGGAAGGGTGACCAATATTTTGTCGCTCCTTTATTCTTCCCTATTTCGCTAGGGCGAGCGCCGTGGGGCTAGACAAAATACGAAAATTTTCTGCTTTTAAAGCTGCTTTAGCTGCAGTTGGCGCAGAAAATAATAAAATGGATCAAAATGCGGTTCTGGAGCCTAGGTAAACTGGCCGTGTTCTCCCTTTGTATCTGCTATGTGTCTCAGATATGAACAAATGAAGCTTTTGATAATGTGGATTGGCAACGCAGTGGCGAGCGCTAAGCAAATGAGTATTTAGTCTTTTTTTTTTCTTTCCTCTTATTTAAGTCCTCACAAGGGAATGTATAAGATGAGGTGGATTTTAGGTACTAAAAATTCGTCTAGAAGCTGATTAAGGTCGAAATAGCAAAAGGCTCTTTTAATTGCTGGCCTCGTGATGGACTGCTCAATGGAATCCTGTTGACAGTGCAAGATTTATGGGCCTATAGAAACGTAGAAGTAAGGCAACAGCACGCGCAAGTACTGGAAAAGAAGAGTGAAAACACGATTTGGAATTCGATCGGCGAACACAGGCGTATATGAACGACCTAAAACCAGAACAACTCTTCGAGCCGTAGGCATACTGGGGTATGATACGAGCACTGGGTAGCGAAATGAAAATAAGCCTAAAAAGAAAGGAAAAAAAAAAGAGAAGTGAAAAGTTCAGTCAAAAAAGAAAGGAAAGTACTATGTTGCAAGAGGTGGAGCAGCAGATACGGGACAAGAGAGGGGAGAAGGGGGAACTAGGGGATTGCGAATCTCGACCTACTATTACATTGCCGTCTATTGAACCACTCCTGAATACTTCCGCCTAGGTGTTGCTCGAACCCCGCCCAAGGCGAGCACTCAAATTAGTACCCACTTCTTTGCTTCCGTCGCTACGCACAATTGTGTTTTCGCTGCACGATGTGCGGCTTCAAGCTGCAATTTTCGGTGCGTCTGTTGAATCTGGACCAAAGTCTTTGAGTCCATGAGCGCATCTCCGCTATCTCTCTGCTTACGCTTCTAGCTGGATTGAACATTTTTTAGGTCCAAACGGGTACGTTCAGTGGTGGTGTGGCTGAGAAAATGAAACGTTTGTTTTGTTGTTTGTCGATACAACCGTTTCCCGAAAAGGTTATTGTCAACGGCAAAGCGAACGATCTGTTGCATTTTGAATCAGGTTCAATTCCCTCCGCAGGGGGGGATAAGGATGGGGTTGCAGGAGTTAGAGTGTGGTGAAAAGGATATATGGACTGGGCAGGCTCTGGAGGAAAGTCGAGCAAAACGCAATGATCAACCCCTGGGGTCGTTCCCTCAAAACCTAGACCCGGCCCTCAGCGTATGCGAAGACTATTTTGTGAGTACACTCTGTATCGGTATTACTTTGTATGTATTGCGCTTACGCCCAGCTTATATAATGCAAAAATTATGTTTTATTTCTCTATGTATGAGTGGGTGTGAGGGTAAAATATGCAATTAGGGTCAGACAGGTGGTTGAATAACCCACTCTTTTACCTTCTTGGCTACGTAGATTCTCGCTGGTTGACGACCTGGTCGATGGGTTGCTTCGTTTTCTTGTCCACTATCTTTGCGAATAACTCCTTGCGTATGTAACCGTTCGTATCTCCAGCACTCAATATTACATTGTTAGAGCTGCGATAGAATTGGATCCCCGCTTGTAGGCACTTGTCGATATCTAAGTATATCAACACGTTGCACGATGCTCTCATTCCAGATATCACTCGATCTGGAGACTCATCAAATGTAAAGTGGATATGATTTCTGTTCATTCTCAGTAGTCCACCGCTCTCAAGAATCAATGGTAGTTTGTTCATGTATGTTCCATGGATTATGGCTGGGGGGAAATCCTCTCGAGAAGTTATTGGGACAAGATTTTCAGAGCCAACTGCAGCGATCGAGTGGCCTTGGTTAGCACAAATATATAAATGACCACCCTCGCCCTCCTTAAGCGTAAACCTCTGTTTGTCGTTGTTATCTACAATCCGCCTTACATCTTCCACGGTGGTTTTATGAGACTTGATTCGATTGTGCTTGAGAAGTTCGTCCAAGGGAATGAACCCATTGGAGTCGATAGGAAGTTTTTCCTTTAGCGCTCCGTGACGAAGGAGATACGAAAGTGACTTCGAGATCTGGATGTCTCGTTTTGGTGTCGACATGGTATGTATGGGATCGTTTGGTGGCTGGACTTTGTCGTTTGCACAACTAGAAGCTGGAGATTTGTGACCACCAAAACGTTTTATGCGAAAAAAATGTACTTCTGATGCGAGCCTGTTGTGCCTGTGCTTGAGAGTGAGTCATGGAGAGCGATACTGCTGCTAAATCGTATCCAACATCCACAGCTAAGCTTTTTCTACAATGTTGCTCATGTCTTTGTTATCATTACTGTATATACAAGCTAGCTACACCTCTTTGTCACTTTCGCTCCTGCTAAGGATCCCATATCTGACTTCTTCTGCTTAATTGTTTCGTTATCACCAAGCTCTGTGTTCTCGTGGATATTCAACCGGTACTTCCCATCATCTTTCTTTTCTCCTTGCACGATGTTCTTCAACAAGAAGGTAGCAACGGAGTTCAAGTTGTCAATTTTCTCTTGTGCCGTTTTCCCCTCGGCAACCTTGTCTTCGAAGAAACCGTCCTTTATTTTTGCCCTCGCCGCCAACAACACCTCTGTGTCGTTCTCGAAGGCAGTTCGCGTGGCCCGGAGTATGTTTCTGTACGCACTAAGAGCAGCAGTTCTAGTCATAGCGGTGGTTGCAAGCTGATTTATGTTATTCAATAGCCAAGTCAGTAAATCTGATGCGATGAATAATCATGAAAAATCCTGCATTCAGATCATACAAAGCTGCTGCTTTTTATAAATTTTTTTTTTTTCTTGTCACTTTTGTCGGCTGCAAAACTACGAAATTGAAGAGCATAAACTAAAATAAGCAACTTCTATTTCTTATTCTATGCTATAATATTAACCTTTCCACGGAATACGCAGGTACCTTTTTGGTTATGGAGATACCATCGTCAAGCAAATTCTTTCTGGAATTGTTGCTTATTGTCAAGATGGAGTCCAATTGTTCTTGCTGCTTGTTGGATTCCACAATACTCTCATTTTCCTGCTCTGCTTGACTCTGTTTTCCTCTCTTAGACTTCTTCTTTGGTTTCTTCCTCTGGCCATTAACACCTGCATCTATGCTTGAGGAACTGATCGCTTGATTAGTGAGGGTCAAGTTGTAACTATTCAAAGTCAAGGCTTCCAATTGGGTCTCAACGTCCTCAATCACTTTGGTAATCAATGTCTTGGACCATCCGAACAATCCCCCTGCATCAACTATGGCTGGAACTATCTCCCATCCGTTATCCAAAATAAAGCATTTTTTGATGCACTCCTCTAAGTTGAAATCTGTTGTTTGCTTCAACACTTCTAACAAACTCGAAGTTATTTGGTTAATGGAGTACTCTTCAATCAATCTTGTAGCAGCATCCTGGAAAATCTCATCGTTGGCATTGTTAAGTTGTTTAGTTATCTCCAAGCATTCCAAATTTGGACATGTAATGAGGGCCTGCCTGAGTAAGCGAAGAGACCCAATCGATGATGCTGGTTCTGTAATTGTTTCGGCTCGGTTAGCGAAAAGTGTTAACAACCCTCTAGTGAACTCCTTAGGATAAAGAGGGTGTGTGAAGAGATATGTGAGGGAATGTTCCGGGTTGAACGAGGATCTGAATTCCACATGTTTGTTGCTGCTGTTATTGGTATCGTTATTCTTTCTGCCGTGATTGTCACCAACCTCCACAACTTTGAAAATCAAGTTTGTGATAGCGTAGATGAAATTGTAATCGATGGTGCGGTCCTTTTCCACTTCAAATACTTTAAAGTCGTAGTCTTTTTTGTGTCCCGGGCCGGGTATCGAATTACCGTTGCCATTTACATTTCCATTGCTCGTGTCATTGGCTCCAGAAGCTGCCCCCTTTATCTTTTTGAGCGATTTCTTGATGTTTTCCCAAGGCTCTCCCTTAAGGTATGGAATAACAATACGTTCCCATTTGCGCAAGTTTTCCGTTTCCGCCGCCGATTTCAATTCGGTGTAGATTTCTTTCAACTCATTGCTAAGAGAAACCGAATCGGATACAAAGTCGGGCGAGAGAAGATCTGGAAGTCCATAAAACTTGGTGCTTGTTGTAGGTGCTGACTTCCGGGTATCAATTCCCTTCCCCAAACACTCACTCAAAGTTCCCAATCCAATATTCACATTCATCACGTTAAGCTCGCTTGTGTTCTTCTTGGAGTCGTGACTCAAGTACGTGGCAAGCGATTGGCTCGTCTTCAAAGATGAGCCCTTGACTTTCGCCACAGATTGGAGGGAAGCTTTGGCACCCTCTGGTAACTCAAATTCGTCCAAGACTGCTTCGTATTTTGTGTTTAAAAGATAGATGCTTCTGTTTATGGCAAGCAAAAGTCTATCTGGTGCAGGCGATGAAATAGAAACTTCGGAGCCAGAAGCGCCTTTCTTGTTTTTCTCACTGCCCATGTTGCCACAGAGTGCTGCAAGTTGGACTGTCTTAACAAGCTTGAGGTTTGGTAACGCATAAAGCTTCAAGATACCGCTCACATACTCGTACAAGGTACTGGACCCTGAGTCGAATGTGTAAGTGGATCCGGAAATGTGATCATCCTCTAAAACCACGCTCTGTACCTCTATCGTGTTGGTCAAGTCAAGCGAAAGCAATCTCACCTGTATCTTCTTCTTGTTGATGAGCTCGACCAAAATGAGGGCCCCGTCGTGCGCGCCATCTTCTATAAATTGGTGGTATATCGTTTTTGAGTTTCTCAATTTGTTCAAAGATGAGTACACTGGGAAGGATGTTGCAGACTCTTCGTCTTGTTCATCACCCAACGAGTATCTGTACACTTCGACAGTGCAGTCGTCCAAAACTGCGTAAACGTAGCTCGAGTCTCTACTGAAATGAGTACCCACAACCCTCGATTTAGTCTCTATCATTCTTGTCGTTACGGCCTGGTGGTTTTCGGGAGAAGGAGAGCTCTCATTGGTTGCGCCACTAGAGTCGTCAGCTCCAGATCTAACTCCTGCTGAAACGTCTGGTTGCCGCTGCAAGTACATAAGTTTGTGATCACGCTTGCGTTCAGTCAAGCCTACAGCAAACTGCTTGACTCCGGAACTTTTATCCATGGCCATATCAATGCAGTCCACTGCTGTAGTTGGGGATAAGGCATGGGTCCATATGAGCTTTGGAGTAGGTTTCAAAACGTACAGGCATATGGCCGAGCGCGAGATCCCAATGTCAAGAATCTGCTGGGTGGGCCGCTTGATGTCCACGACAACTGCCTTTTGCGCCAAGCTGACATCGGCGATTCTTGGAAGGGTTACCAAGGAGAACAGATCAGTCAATGTCATCAGGTAGATGTGTCTATAATTGTAAGGTTGGGCCATCTCTGGTTTGCGATGCATCGAATTTTCAGAGGCATCGCACTTTTGGTCCTGTGTATAATTCAGATTATGTAATCGAGACATGTAGGCCAAAGGACGGAGCAGAGACCTGTACTAGTTGAATTATGTACCTGCCAGCCTTGAAGGGAGCAATACGAGTGTTTCGTGGTTACTCTTAGAGCTACATGGGGATTCTAAGGTTGGTCCAGCCTGAAAACCACGAAGTGAGTGTTATTTTCATGCAGTATATTTGCAGCCATGACATACGGAGTTGTTAGATTGTGGGTCATGAAGAACAGGATGTGGGTATTGATACTCTCTGTGTCATATTACTTCCATATAATTGCTATTCAAGATCTCTATTTTATCTATTTGAGTAATTTTGTATGATTATCAATAGTCACTCCAGATATAAATTATCAGAATGTTGACAGAATGCGATACGAAATATATTAGGCTGCCAGAACATGGAGTGGATATGTCAAAAAATGAACCTCTTTGAGAGTGAATGATTGAAAGCGAGTGATTGTGCCGCATAATTATGTTGTTCATCAAAGAGAGTGATACCATTTGGTATATCAAAAAGCGATTTAATTCTTTCCGTTACCTGCAAAAACGAGTTTCTAGAAGTGACTGCGAAACAAACGATGTTGATACATTTAAGCCCAGCAGGTTGCAAAACAATTACAATTCACAATGAAGTAGAATGAAGTAGGCACAACTTCAATTAAGACATTCACAAGTATATCCAATCAATACGATGTCAGTATTAACTCTCTGTGGAAAATTGACTTGCAACTCAGATATCGCACCTGTAGTATCCAGTGCATCAAATTACACGTAAATCCAGTTACTTTCTATATTTTTTATTGTAATATGATTAATGCTTATGCTCTATAAATGTATGTATTTCCTTGCCCAATGGATTTAAACTGAAGTCAAGAACTCCTCGTTCGCAAAGTGGTAGTCACTCACGACAACCTTGAACTCTTTGGTCTCCTTGTTGAATGATTCAATTTTGAATGCAGAGAGATCGTCCACCACGATATCAGCGCCAGAAGCTCTTACCTTTTCAGGTGTGTAAGTGGAACAGATTCCCACAATCATGGCACCAGCACCCTTACCAGCCTCAATTCCAGCAGGAGCGTCTTCAAACACCACCACCTTGCTGCTTGGGGATTCGAATCCCAAGGCATTTCTAGCAGCTTGGTATCCCATTGGGTGTGGTTTTCCCTTTGTCACCTTCTCTGCAGTTATGAACACGTCTGGTTGTTGGATCTTCAAGAGCTTCAACCATTTAGTGGCCAAGGGTAATGTGCCCGAAGTGACAATGGCCCATTTTTGCTTTCCATCTTCGGTTTCTTTCTTTGAAAAGTCATCGAATTGCTTGACCAACTCAACAGCACCTGCAATTGGCTTAGCAGCGTGGCCAAAAGTGTCTGGAATAGAAGCTTCCCAAGCAGTCACTTGCTCTGGAATAGCGTCTTCTGGAGACCACTTAGCAATGACATCAAAGGTTCTGCATCCGTGTGACGTTCTGATGATCTCCGCAGGGTTGACGTGGGGTCTGGTAGCTCCAAAATGGTTCCAGAATTCAGAGATGGCTCCAGTCGAGTTGACCAAGGTTCCGTCGCAGTCAAAGAGAGCAGCGTTAACGTAAAAAACAGCGGGTTGTTTAGAAACGGTCATTGTGAAGGAGTGTGTATGTTGTTGTTTTAATGTAAAAGATTACGGTCCTTTTCTCCTGCGGCGTGATAATTGTGAGCAGACAAGCCCCCTTTATATACCCAGTGGGTGATTTTGGTCCGCTGCCAAAACCGACCCTGAAAATCTTATCGAAAGAAGCACCTCCTCTAGTGCATCGCGCAAGTGCTCGTAACACTTTTATCTTTCTTTTTTTAAATGTTTTTTTTTTTTTTTTGAACCTTTTGCAACGTGCGCCTATTTCATCCCCAGATGACGTAGTGGTGAGTTTAGAGTCTGGAACAATAGATGCTCCTATTTGAGCCCGAAAAAATGGCATCGTGAGCTTTTTGACTGCATTCCAGGCTCTCCTTTACCTAAGTCTGCCAACGATTTCTCTGGTGCTACACATTGGGTGAGCTCGCCGGTGTGCAATTTTTAAGGGTAGATTCCTGCATGCCGTTTCTTTTTGACGGATATTTTCTTTTCTTTTTTGTTTGTTCTCTCTATCGGATAAACCACACATGTTTGAAGCACTGGAATACTGAGTTTGAAATGTTTTGGCCTCTGATAGCAGTATTGAGTTACTAAAGCAGTGATTGGACCTCGTCGGCAAGAATTTCGCATCTAATTGCAGTAACACCTAATGGTTTTGTGTGTGTGGCTATTTTCTTTGGTATCCCGATATGTGTGAGTCTCTATTGTTTGGCTGCCCGTTTCGTTTTCTTTTTCGGAAGGAGGCACAATGTACGTCATATGACATGGAGGTCCATTGCGCGGTGCAGGAATGCTACTCTTAGGTGAGTATGCCTAAGATGAGGACGCTTATGGCGAGAGTCCCGAATACCACCGGTCCGATCAACTCGAGGATGTTATCAACTAGATAATGCATTTCTCATAAACGCTCTTTGTCAATCGATCCTTCGTTCTGTTCTGTGATGCTTCAGCTCAGCTTCCCACTACATAGATAGCGTGTCCATGCAAGTATGTTCTTGCTCGGCTCAAGCACCGCTCACATTCACGTGCCGTAATCTAGCCAGCTTCTCTAACCAATGCATTTCAAGCACTTCAGTTACTATCTCTGGGATAACAATAGCCCTGCCATGAAACTCAAACATTAAATCTGCCATTTGTATTGCAGTTCATTGCAGTATTTTGGTTTTGGGTGTCAAAATCAAGCCTGAATACTGGTGCCATCACGTGCAATTTTAAGTTTAAGGTATCTCCATGCCTCCGGAGATGTACGCCCCTCCTTTGTTAGAATGTTCCGTTGGCCAACGTCTATGACGTTGCCACCAGCATGTCCTCGCTACACACCCTTTACTGAAGGGTTTCGCAACACACACGACGATTCTAGACGCAGTGGTTCAATGGGTGAAAAATAAATCAGCCTCCCCTAAAAAAATAAAAAGAAAAACAAAGTGGCTATTTTGGCGCCTTTTGTGATGTGCTCACAGCATCCACTACGTCATGTTGCTGATCCGTAATTACCCTACAGAATGCACTCTCGCTTAGTTAGTGTTTTTCCGACGCCATGGCAGATGGCTACAGGAAGCTGAAGGCTGGCAAGAGGTGGGGCGGAGGAGGTGCGGACACCCCGAATGCAGCGAGATGCTGTCAACTTTCTGGTAGCCATTGGCCCCTGGTTGCACCCATTCAGCGTGGGGTGGCTGCGAAATTGGGTTCCAGCTACACAGCGCCGTTGCAAATCGTATCTTATTGTAGTCTGTCACATGTTGACGATGAAACTGCACTGGTATTGTAACCATGTCAAAATAACTATTGTCAAGGCTACGAACACCCATGTACGGATGCCATGGAATAAAACGCGTGTGCGATATTTTATGGCAATTAGGGGCACCGATACCGCTTATCACTGGGTGCAAACACTGCTGTGTAAGGTCATAACACTGCGTTTGCACGCTTGGAGAGGAAAAGAAAGCTCCTCAGCCATACCGTTTACACTGGGACCTCTACACTGGGGTCTCTAGGGGAACCTTCAATGTAAAAGTCCCTACATCACATGGGTATCGAACCGTCGCACCAGCCGTGTCTCGCGACTCGTCGTGTTGTTCTTCAGTCCCCCATTAAGACTCTACAATTAGAGTATTAGACGCTGTCGACATGCAGCTGGCAAAGTTTGCCTAGTGAAGCGGGTACTTTAGCCAGGGTGAACTTACTCTAGCTGTATCGCCCACCTTTGGCCAGTCATTCCACAACAGATCCTGTAGCATATTTCCAGCCAGATGAGTGCCCTTGCACCTAGAGCATTTCACAATTGACACACCCCTCTACAGCAGCGAAGCCGCTTGCCTGTTCCGTAAGCTATATTACTATTATATAATTTAGATGTAACCAATTCTGTTAGCAATATCCAAAGCATCGTGGTCAGCAGTCAATCTGATGTAAGCCTTCTTGGTACCGTTTGGTCTGATCAAGGTGTTAACGTACAACACATCAACGTTGTACAACTCCTTGACGGCAGCCTTGATCTGGTTCTTGTTGGACTTGAGGTCAACCTGGAACACCAAGATGTTACCGTCTTCAACCTTCTTCATGGCGGTCTCAGAGGCAATTGGGGACACAATCACCTTGTAGGCGTCCAATCTGTTGTAGTGTGGGACAGACTTGGAGGCGTATTTTGGAGATCTGGACAACTTCAAGGTCTTTGGCAATCTGAAGGTGGTGGAGGTTCTGACCTTTAAGGATTTCTTAGCGTTACCACCCTTTAAGGCGGCTTTCTTAGCAGCGGTAGCCTTTGTAGCTAGATATTAGTTAGTATTAGATAAGTGTGATGGGCCGGAGCGGCCTGAGAAACCGGGACGAGAGACAAGTGTTACAAGCACTAGAAGCACTGTGATAAGTTCTTCTGGTTACAAGCATAATAGGACACACTTTGACCAGTACTGGAGGAAGAAACTACAGGCGTGAACGTAGTTGCGGGCACTAATGTACTGGTTGGCACCGTTTGGAGGACGAACGGTGAGTAGTCACTTAGACCCTTAACTTGCATCTGTTTCTCCCATCGACGGGGTGAAGAGTGGTGGTTTTGTACATGATGCTTCGTCGCAGTTGATGGGTAGGTAACGGATATGGTTGGCGTACGTTGCCCGCTACAGGCTGTTCGAAAGCCGTCTTCTCTTCAGTACTTGTCCGCAATTAATCAGACATCGTGTTGCTTGCCAATGGTGTGAATGTCCTCTGAATAAACTCAGTCCTGGTAGGTGCTGACAGCACCGTCTACTTAATGGTACATACTTGGAGCCATTTTATCGTTGTTGTGATACACAAGAAAGTATTGAGTTGAAAAAATTGAATTTTTTTGACTAGTAGCTGCCTGCTTTGTTCCAGTTGGCTCTTTCTGCAGGAAAATGAGCACGATGGGGCATTTTGTTAGCGCAGCGAGGGAAAAAAAAAACCGCAAAAAAAAAGTGCAGTTTCGATGCTGTGACTTCGAGGGCACAGCCCTAAGGACACAGTGCGCTTTTATCACGTGATCATGATAGCTATTTGAATCACCACGCATACAAGAGCACAAGTTACGTCTGTTTGTATATATTGTTATGTACAGGGATGAGCCGTTAAAGGGCCCAGGAACAGACTACTCATTGCTTGCTCTAGTCTCAATTGTCCCACAGCGAACCGTAGCCCGGTCAACATACCGCACCAGGTAACGCGGATGGCTCCTTCTTCCGTACTCAGTGCTTGTCTCTTCTTTCTTCTCATCTACAATCTTCTTGCCTTCTTTGATCTCACACCTCCGAACTTTATCTTTGTGTTGTCAGAGATTCTTGAGATGTGTGGCTTAATCATAGTACCCTCCTTACCCTGTAATGCAGCCAAGAACGCCTCTCTGCCCTTACCAAAGTTCTTCAACACCAACTCGATCTTATCGTTGGGTCCTAAAAATTTCTTCTCTTCAATAACTTTGAACATTTTCGATGACACTTGGTATCCAGCTTCGTACTCGGCTCTTTGAGCCTTTCTGAATCCGAGTTGTCCTGCAGAGATGTGCACCTTTGGCTGGTGTGGTAAGCGAAGGTAGTACAAAACTTGCTCGTTGTATGAAAGTTGTGGGTTCTTGGCAATGAAGTCGAGGTCTTCAACTACAGCCAGTAATGTAAGGTGGGTATTGTGACGGTTGAATGTGGCATTGAGTTTCCACAATACCACCTTCTCATTCACTGCTTTCCTACTACTGGCAGTGGATTTAGCAGCCTCTCCAGTAGTATCGGTGAATCTTGAGTTTCCTGAAGCGGTGGATGTGAATGAAGATGCGGTGGAGGAGTTGGCTATGTCTTTAAAAGTGGTTGGTGTGGATGCATTAAGGAAACGCGGTGTGAGTGAAAAGTTGCGGGTAATGCATGACAAAGGCTGTGACGCAGACTTTGCGGCCCCCGTGAATCTGGCTATGCTCCTGAACATGGTTGTGGACGGTGGTGTAGGTGCAGAGTCTCTTGAGCAAAGCTGGTGCACTTCGGGTGTGTTTGTTGAAATTTTACTGAACCGATACGAGCTGTATGCAGGCAAACTATAAGCATACGAACACACACCTCACTCCATAGTTTAGTCAGTTGGACAAAACACCTGGATATGGCGAGAATTGGTTGGTAGATGGCACCAATTGAATTCAAACGTAGATGCAGTTCGTTACTTGTCTTGACCGAAGAAATAGTGGGGTCTTGGTGCTGCGTTGACAGTGTGTTGGCGATTTTGCGGCCAAAACGGCAGCGACTTCTTTTGCAGCAAAATGAGTCAAGGCTCTAACAAAGAGAGCGTTCGAGACTCTTACTATCAAGCCTTCCTGAACAATATAACGACGTTCACTAATATATGAAGACGGTTGAGGATTACACGTTTGTTAAAGTGTCCAGCGACGCGTCAGCCAGGAACACTTGTCTTCCGGCAATAAAAATAAAATTCATGAGAAGTGAACATCTCACTAGGCTTCACTGATATAATCACGCATCATCGGAAAACACCTGTCTAAATCACACGCATCACCAGCCAGTAGCATACCAGAACGCAACTCACGGATTCTTGCAGTCGGCACTTGGCACATTCCACCCGTATACGCGAATGCACTCCCTCTGCACCCCCCTCCTCTAATCTTTAATCGCACGTCGTATTTCTATCTGCTCCGCCATACTTAATTGTACTGCAGGAAATCCCCTCCCGTAAAAAACAACAGGACAAAAAAAAAAATAAAATGGGAGTCGCTCAAAAACAACAAACAGTCAAGGAGCATACGCAAGACGACTACTCCTTTCGACCCCTGTTTGAACCATAGCCTCCAGGCCGTTTTCGCGTCTTCTTTCCAGGTCTAGTGCACAAGCTCAGCCACTCCACTATTCAATAGTCCAGCACAACTTTTAAAGCACGCGTGCTTGTAATAACACGTAATTAAGCTCCTCCCCGCCCTTGCAGTCACCAAAAAACTGCGCCAAAGTACCTGGACTCACCCACGCAATCGCTTCAATTTACAAACCACAGCAGTCGTCAATATAGCTCTGTACACCCACTTTAGCCCTACAAACACACCGAGCTACAGAGCCTCTTTTATAATCATAGCCAGCATATATCCACTGAGTGTTCTTTTGAGTCATACATCTACCAGCAATGCCCGAACATAACGAATACGTGATTAACCGCGTAACAGAAAACTCGACATCGAAGCTGGTGCCCATGGTGGTCAGAGAGTACAACAAAATTGGCGAGGGTGCCTTTGGTACCGTTGTAGAGGCTGTCTTGAAACCCGTTCATCCCACTGCTGATAGCCTGCAAGAGCAGCAGCTGCTGCCGCTGACACTGCCAACCCAATCCGAATGGCTCGGGCCATTTGCCATCAAGCGGGTGCCCGCCCAAACCGAATACAAAAGCCGAGAATTGGAGATTCTCCGTGTAGTGAACCACCCAAACATTGTATCACTCCGGTACTTCTTCGATAAGAGATCGTCCAGCGATAACGAGGTGTACCAAAACTTGGTGATGGAGTGTCTTCCTTCCAACTTGCAAAACGAGATCAAATACTACAAACAGTCCAAGTACACCATACCGTACCCTCATATGAAGGCATATACGTTCCAGCTTGCACGAGCCATGCTTTATCTTCATGGTTTTGGAATCTCACACAGAGATATCAAGCCGTCCAACATCTTGGTGGACCCGTACACGGTGACACTTAAGATTTGTGACTTTGGGTCTGCCAAGAAATTGGAACCCAATCAGCCCTCAGTGAGTTACATCTGCTCACGGTACTACCGTGCACCCGAGTTGATAGTGGGTTGTCTGATATACCTGACCAAGATCGACGTTTGGGGGTTGGGATGTGTAGTTGCAGAGATGTTTTTGGGCAAACCCATTTTCCAGGGACAAACCAAAGAATCGCAGTTGAAAGAGATATCCAAGTTGTTGGGCCCGCCACCAAAGACGTTTTTTTTCAAGAGCAATCCGCACTACAGAGGAGACATGTACCTGACAAAGCTTTTCAGCTGCACAGTAGAGGAAAGATTCCAGCAAATATTCCTGAACTCTCCGCCAGACGCTATCGACTTATTGATGAAAATATTGGTGTATGACCCAGAAGTGAGGTCAAGTCCTCGACGGATTCTTGTCCATCCGTTTTTCCATGAGTTGAAAAAGGGAAATTTCCAAGTATACCCGAGAGGAGCGCCTGAACCCATAACGCTAAACTTATTTAACTTTAGCAACTACGAGCTCGAGTTGTTAGGAAACTTGAAGGATGAGTTGTTGACATCAACCTAAATGCATACAGGTATACAAACGAATAGGTTTGAGGGGACGAGTTTGTTGGCATGTCTCTGCTCAACTCAGCACCACCCCTTTTTCTGCTAACCCATCGGTGTTCGTGTCACTAAAGAGGAGCCCTCAATCGCCTTGAGGAGGCTCGGAACGAGCCGAGGACAAGCGCCGTCAGCCGTAGTGTGGAACACTAACTAATGACCGGCAGCCTAGAGGTACACGGAGTGTGTGTGTGTGTCTAGATAATTTGAGACTAATGTGTAATTTATTGAATTGTTCTACTTTCACAAGCATATAGCTTCTTGGGATGAAGACCCTGGTTTAATAATTAGATGATTGGATTTACCACATGTAGAATAGAACGAAATACCTGGAGGGAAGGTAACGTTGGAACGACACACGCAAAACCCGCTCAGCTGTATTGTAAAGGTGGGGTACCTTTTCGCCTCTCTTCCTATAGGATCATAGAGCTCATACAGGTCACTTAAGAATAAGCAGTCGAAATCTACACCGCAGGTGCCTCATTCTTTTATTTTGATCATACTTTCTCTATAAGCTCCGGTCTACAATGCTAACAGGTAGCTGTACTCGTCCTCGATATTCTGCGAGAGCCATAACACGATACAACTCAACATAATTGCTCCGTTGCAAAGAATGTTGGACACACCCATGCCGAGTGTTGGGAAGGTGTAGTGCTTCAACAAGAACTTGATGATAAACACCATGAACAGGCCAGCCAAACCGCCAGCCAACAACGAAAAGCCAAAGAATAAGATGACTCTGGCCTGCCAGGTGGTGGCATTGCTGCCGCCCAAAAATGATGAGTTGTTGTTGTCGTTGAGCAAGTTAGACTTTTCGATGGAGTTGACGATTATCATCCCCAACGTAGAGCATATGAACGGGATCCAGTCCACAAACGTCACATGGACGACAGAGGCGTTTACTGTTTTGGAGTAGATAGCGGCGTCCACCATGGACCAGAAACCAACAGCAAAAAGCACTCCGGAGAGATACACGCCAATTGAGCGCAATTTCTGCGACTTGGGGAGGTTGAATCCGCTAAAGCGGAATAACAGGTTCCTTTGTTCCATTAAGCGGAAGTTAGATGGTTGTGATGTGTGGAAGAGGTGTGGGTGTCGGGAGGAGTTCGTATTACTTGAACCGATAGCCATTTGCCGTTAGCAAGGGGTGCGGGTACTATGCAGGACAAGAATGACATTTACTACATAAGAGACTAAGAGACGATTAGACGGGCTTAGGGAAATATGGAAAAGCGTATAAGACAGCATAGATGAATTGCCTTCTACGTAGCATGTCGCACTACTGTCGGTTTGTCCTCTAAGTATTTTGTGTACATTAATTTGTGCTACCCTACTATTGGCTGCAACTTCAACTCTCCGGAAGTACTGGAAGCTTTGTCCGCGCGTTTTGACTCACTCACTTGGGCAGGTCTGTCACACTTAGTACCCTGTGTCCACTCCTTTTGTTCTCCCGACGAAACCGTACTTACCGGGAGTAGTTTCCAGGAGGCACCGCCAGAAGATGCAGATGGTGATCTCTGCTGTGCTACTCTTTCTCCACCATCTCGTAGATTTGTACACGTCCGTCTAATGAGCAGCACGCTAGCACGCGGCCATTTTCCCACACATCGATGTCCAACACAGGAGTTTCCGTGAAATCTTTCTCCTTCAATTGGCATAGAAGTTTTTTCGTTTGTACGTCCCACACCAAGACCCCATCCTTATCGCTCCCGGACACTACCAATGGTGTCTTTGGCTCGACCGTTACGAATTTGGCACCGCAACAGTACCTCTCGCTAATTGGTCGACCGCCAGCGGCTGTGGTAGATGCGGAAGTCGTGCTGGTGGTGACTCTTTCACTGCTCGGTACTCTATCGCTGTCACCTCCAGTGGTACCGCCACCCACTCCTAGGTAGGTTTTCACTACTCGGTTATCCATGTAGTTCCATAGCCGGATTGTTCCGTCAAGACTGGAGCTGAGAATGTACTTGCCGTTCGGGCTGCACTCCACGTTGGAGATAGGCACATTGACCACATCGCTGGTCAGCGCAGTTGCTGTGCCGTGGGTGGAGCTGTTGTAGGTGAGCGTCTTGAGGCATTGTCCCGACTCCGTATCGAAGAGTCTCATCAAACCATCGTACGACGCACTTATGATGATTGTGTTATCTGGAGTGAGAGCTAGTGACAGGATCGGGTCCGAATGTGCCGCGAGTGTCTTAATGGGCTTGGAGTTCAGTATGTCCCATATAGTGATATTTTCGTCCGCAGATCCTGATATGAGCAAGTTTCCTTTGGAGTTGAATTGGATCGTGGTGATGTGGTAGGTGTGTTTCTGGAGTATGCGCACACACTTGGCCCGGCTGATGGACCAGAGCCGTATAGTAAGGTCATCGGAGCAGGAGGCAATCACATTGGAGTTGATCGGCGAAAATTGAATGCAAGAGATGCCCTTAGTGTGTCCCTTTAGTGTTGCAATGAGAGTTGGTGGCTCTGTCACTAGTCGCAGCAGTGATGTTGTTGCTCTGGCAATATCGTTCACTGGATTCTGGTACACTCGTATGAGTCCATCAGATGAGCAGGTGGCGAGTTTGGATCCGTCTGGAGAAAACCTGATCGCGTTCGTTGACAAATGCGAATCGGTAAAGCCATACCTAATATTATAGATAGCTGCCTCAGATTGCCCATTGTACATGTCAACCATAGCGCAAGGGTGTGGAGAGCTTCTCTATGGGTGGCCGTTGAATCTCCATACTGCTAATGTTTATATTTCAGAGCAGGCCCTGTGCAGGATTTTGCAACAAATTCATTAGGCTGCAAAAACTCTACCATTGTGTGTGGGGGGGATGAAACAACCACTGGAGTGAACTGAGCTCACAAACATATTATTAGTCTCTGCTACAAATTGGTCAATCTTTTATGTTCATGTTATTGATATATGCTAAATGTCATAAAGAGCAAGGGGCTCCAGTGTGGGCTGCTTGAAAAGGTGTGGGTCTTGAAGCCAGTTACTCTTTCATCTTTTCGATCCAACTCTCCAATAAGCTTTGCTCGATTTCGTCAAATTGAGATTTTGGTCCTGCTCTTTCGCTTAGTGTACTGCACTTTGTGATTGTTGTTACTGGTATGGATTTAGCCTCTAATACCAGCGGCACTATGAGTTTTTGGAGCATAGTTTTCCCCTCGTTTGGACTGTCTCTCATCAATTCTTTGATCAAGTATCGCAAGTACTGGCAGATCAAAACCTTTGGACTCAGTGGCGATTCTTGCGAAAATGTAACGAGTGAAAGTATGGCGTTATTGAGTAGTACGAGCGTGTCGTACTGCGACGTGAGGAGGCTGTTTTTTGATTCCATCTTGTAGAAAACTTTGTTTACAATTTGAGAGAGTTCGGCCTGAAGTGTTCGTTTGAGAGCCTCTTGTTTCGCATCTGGTCTTGCAAATGACCGGTATTTAAGTGGAGCTGGTGCAGGATGACAATCACCTGTAGAAGAGGTTATGCTATTGTCTGTGGCAGGAACATCCGTTAGTAAAGTTCCTTTAATTGGTGTATCTACTGAATTAGTCAGTCCAGGAGTAGTCAGTCTTGGTGTGGTGTTAGCTGTACCATCTGATTGTGCACCATCTGATGGTGGAGTAATATCTCTGAGTCCAAGAACTTCCCCTGTGTAGGCTTCACGACTTCCATTACCCCTGACAGCGTCCGCGCTGCTGGCATACTCTCCACCATGAAGGATTCCCTCTTTCCCCACTAGAACGCTCTCGTCTCCCTCATACATTATCAGGCTCATATCGAAATGGATCGTTTTTGGACCACTGTCCTGATGGTTTCCCTGGTGGTTCCATTTATCCTGGTTTCTTTTGATTTCTGTTGGCACGTAAAAGTTCTGCACTTTGGAAATGTGGTGCTCTTGATCCCAAAGCTGCTTCTTGGTGATGAGTCTTTTCAACTCCCTCGCCTTTTGTTCCGTACTCTTGTCATTGTAGTCTGTGATGAAGCGATGCTTAAGTAATTTGGTGGCACTTGCCCTTTCTTTCGGGTCCACCAAAAAGCATTGGTGTAAGAAGTCTTTGAGCGTCGACAGCATATTTACAAGAGTATTCAAACCGATAAGGTTTATGAAATCATTATCGTCGTGGCACCGCGAAATCTGCCTGAGGGCCTTCATGGGTGAGTATGCGCTTTGAAGGGGAGGTTTTCCCGTGAACAACTCGTAACAACAGCAGCCTAAAGACCAGATATCAGCCTTAAAAGAATGACCACCTTGGTTGTTCAATATCACTTCTGGTGCCATCCAATATGGAGTTCCCACCGTCGTGTTTCGTCTACTGAAATTGGAAGAGAGTTGTGTTGATACCCCGAAATCTGTGAGCTTGACTTCTCCTGTCCTATTGAGAAGAATGTTCTGCAGCTTGAGATCTCGGTGGATTTTACCCTGGTTATGCAAATATAGTAATGCCACCAAAATCTCCTTGACTATGATCAGAATAACCAACTCGTTCGAGACGGGACCTGGGCGGAGCAAATCGAAAAGACTGCCACCATTAACATATTCCATAATCACCCAAAGCTTATACTCTTTGACAAAACAACCTTTAAACTGCGTGATCTGAGGTATTCTACACTCTGAGATGATCTGGATCTCTTTGTTGACTTCTATCAAATCCGTGTGTTCGTTTTCCAAGTCGATCTGCTTAATGGCCACTTCCTCGTTGGTAGCTCGAACGAGTCCCCTGTAGACGACTCCAAAGGCACCACGGCCCACTTCTTCACAAACTTCAAGCTCATCAGCGGAATTCACGCGCATGGTGGAATCCATGCTGTATGTTTATGCACTGGCAGTTGAACTGGAGGAGGGGGGGTAGCTTGTTACGTATAACTGATCTGGCTGCTGGCGTCTTTTTAAAGTATGCGATTATTGCGGGTAAAAAAGAATATATATACGGACACTGCACACTAAACGCAATCTTAGCTCATCCAAGCATCAGACATATAGACAGGCACTGCTTATACGATGTTTCAAGTATGCATTCTAGACACGAAGAGTGTCATCAAAAGACGTGGCGTGCGCCCCAGATATTCGATGCCTCACGAATTGGGCCAAATAGTAAATATTCTATATGCAGGTGCCTATAATGAAGCACTTAGAATTCCTAATCAGGTTACAGTTGAAGCTGCTGCCTGTTTACACACAGGGTCGCTGCGGGTGCAATTGACAACAGGAAGTGACGTGAGGGATACCATGACAGCTTGATATCAGTGATTGAGGGGTGTTTTTGCTGAAAATCAAATCGACCCTCAAACTGGATACCACACTCACGGTACTCAGTGATCTACCACAACAAGCATCACGTGTATTGCGAACTCCATGCTTTTAGAGCAACTAAATAGAAAGAGGTTAATCGCACGTAAATATAGGCGGCACGTCTCATTTGTACATTAATTTTTGCAGCCATTACAAACCCACGCGACGAGCTCCTGACACATACTCTATAGGCCAATAATTTGACCCATCTAGGGGACTACTCCTAACTAGTAACACTGTGCTAGTTACACTGTGCTAGTGACTTTAATCTAGTGACTCCCTTCAGGAAGTGGTGCTCTTCGTTCGCTAATGCACAGCCGTCTTACAATGCCGAAGCAGTGTTCATTGGAAAATCGTGAGCCACTGTAAACCTTCACCTCTCAAAACCTTCTTGTAGCATAGCATAGAATGAAGCAAGGCATATTATCGTCCTCACATATTGTTCAGTTTTGGCGTAGCTCCCATCTCTCTGGACAGCAATGTGATCACGTGATCTGTATATCAATATCAAAGGCATCGAGTCTCACATTGCCTTCAATACTCATCAATCCAACCATATGTGGCGGTGTATACGACTACCTGGCGTACCCGCGCGACTGCTCGGACTATGTTCTCCATTTCGGCAGCCCCTTGGGCCCCTGCTCAAGCGGCTATTTTCGGACAACTACCAGGAGGCGCTCCTCTCTAATAGAATCAATAATAAGATGGAGTCGCCCCTCATACGATGCACAATCTTCGATGCCAACGGTGTCATGAAGGCACATGGCAAAGATTTCCATAAGCTTGAGTTCATGCGACAGCACGACTTGAGTCCTCGTGACTTTCGCAAGTTGAATCGGCATCAAATGAGCACCGGAAGCGGCGGTCCAGGAGGTATGGGGGGAGTTGGGGATACAGCCAGTGCTTCATGTGTTGACATTGTTCCGTCTATTCTCACACGATCCAACTCCATTTTACTAAATCTTTCAAATGTTCGTGCTCTCATCAAACATGACATGGTGATAATATTCGACGGCGCTAGCACGGGGCCGGGCCCACTGCTGATGATCAACTATCTGTCTTCGCACTCTTTGGGGCTCTTGTTGAAGGATCTTTCGAAAAGACTAAAGGACAAGACAAGCGAAGAGTTGCCCTACGAATTTCGGGCCCTTGAGGCCATTTTGGTGCATGTCGTGACGAATTTGCACACGGAGATGAAAGTGCATCAGACAGTGCTACAGAATATCCTTGGAGGACTTGAGACCTCCATAGAACGGGCCAAATTACGATACTTACTCATTCGGTCCAAGAAGATCACCCAGTTCCACCAGAAGGCGAAGTTGATCCGCGACTTGCTCGACGATTTTTTAGAGCAAGATGACGAGCTCAACGAGTTATACTTAACAGCCAAGGCAGAAGCACATCCAAGAACAGGGACAAACCACGAAGAAGTGGAAATGCTCATAGAGTCCTACTACAAGACGTCGGATGAAATTGTGCAAACAGTGGAAAATCTTCGGCTGCAAATCAAAACCACCGAGGAAATCATCAACATCGTGCTCGACCTGAACCGGAACGAGCTTATGTTGCTTGGGTTAAAGTTTCTGCTTGGGTTACTCTCAATGGGGACTGCATTGTGGGTGGCTTCGCTCTATGGAATGAACTTAGAAAACTTCATCGAAGAGAACGAGGGAGGCATGGAAGCTGTGGTGGGCGTTAGCATTGTAGTCCTTTTGTTGTGCATGTTGATCAGTGCAAAGCGCTTGCGAAAGCTACAGAAACTTACAATGACGGGAGTAAGGGAAGAAAGGGGGCTCAAATGATCCAGCTGTCCGGGAATACCCCCCATTCAAAAGCTCAATGCCTGACTCATCACACTGACGGCTACAGTCTCTAACTATACCCTTTAACTCAGGCAATCATTATGAGAAAACAACAACTACATTCAATAAGTAATGCATCAGGGAGCAGATCAGAAACGAAATCCCATTTCCCTACACGTGGTTTATATGTCCTGCTGTGTGTATTATCCTGTAAATAAATACTATCTACTTTTTCTCTCCAAATTCTACGTTTATGGATGGGGTCAAGAAGGTATTGCTAGTGCTTCGTGGCCGATTAATTTCAACCGAGCTCGTAGGCGTATGCGTTGGTGATCCGCTTGGCAGAGGGTTTGGGGTTGCTCTTGTTCTGAATGGTCTGAGAGTAAAGTTCTCCGGGTGGAGTGGTTTGGGGCTCTTTGGTGGTGCCAGTGACTCCAAGGCAGTCGCCTGTGTGATGAGCGTGTTCGGGAGCGGAAGGCGCCGTTCATGTTCCCGTTTCGAGAGATACTTTTTCTCATTGTTTACCAAGACTTGGAATAATTTACTCCGTACCGTCACATCCAACAACCGCGAAAGTATGATGTTGTATTTGTCGAGAGGTGGCTTGAATCCTGATGTGTGTTTTACAGCAGATGGTCTCATTATGAGGTGGAGAAAAGGAAGTGAGCCAATCATATCCATGCTGTTGAGTTCTGATGCTATGGAATTCAATTTATCAGCATCCGGAGTGGTAGTGATGAGTTCACTCGCGAGCGTGTCCGAATAACCAAAGTTTGGTATAGTGTCTAGCTCAAACGTGGATGCAATGTGTTCAAGGAGGTAGAGTAGTGAAGCAAGATTGCTGCGCGGGATGGTTGAGAGAAGCTTTACCACGCGCTCTTCGGGTGCCGGGTTTGATGCAGCCGCATCAGGTGTGGATGATTCTGCTGTTCCCTCTTCTTCTTCCTCATCCACTGGCGCATCAGGGGGAGGGAGACTCGTCTCCACTACTTCGCTGGTTGTCTGGAGCAATCTATCATACATTGTGAACGGAATGGCTGAGTCACCCACTTCCAAGAGCCAGTGCTTGAGAAAATTCACAAGGTCGCCTGTGGGTTGGTGGGAGCAAAAGGTAATAATTTGGGTAATGATTTTCCGGTGCGTAGCTACCTCATTTGCGGTAGTGGTTGTAGGAGACGTGACGCCTTCCGTGTCTTGTTGCTGCTCATAATTGTGGATGTGTGCGGTATCATTAGAGTACACACTCACCAAGTTGATTATAGCCTGTTTCATGTCCCAGTACTTCTCTCCGGCCAACGGAGCTGTCCAGTTTGACGGCGATTCATCCTCACGCTCCTTCAATAGACCTATTATTTGGTAGAGAAATTCAGGAATTGAGCCGATGCTCACAATGGTAGATTCGCTACCTTCACCAACTCCACTGCTACCACTAACCAACGGCTGCAAAGGGAAGTCTATGTATATATTAAACTTCAACTTGACATTCTGAAAGTTGCTATTTGCCTGGTGCAGACTGTAGTGATGTTTTGATAAATTTTCTGGTGAGAGTATAGACGGGAAGTATATTCCTGTACTGTATGTGGATACAAGCTTCTCGAAATCCACATCGTAGTTCTCCTTAGTATTGACGTTGGAAATCAAGTCTGTGGCAAATGCATGAAGCCGATTAGATGTGGAAAGCGACTGATTGTATAAGACTTCCAGGAGCTTTGTGAGACATTGGTAGGATATTTCTATGCGAGCTTTTTCGAATGTTTCCAAGCGTATAGTGGCACTTAGAGTATGTGAGTCCAATTCGTGGCGAAGATTCTGGAGGTGGAGGTAAGCATCATTATAACGCTCTTCAAGAATAAGAAGAAGCTGTGGATAATTTGTCTTGAGAAGTGAAGACTTCATATTGGCGAAGAGCGTGGCTGCGGACGATCGCTTGGCCACGCCGGTGGAAGAGCCAGCCTGGTTCGAGCCTGTACTATCCGCTGGACTGGCAATAGTAGAAGCAGAAGTAGCAAGTGCTCCTGAAGAGGAGCTAGGAGTGATCGAAGCAGCAGCGGTAGTTGAATCATTTTCCACAACCCCCTCTGCCTTCAGCTCATGTTGGAGTTCTGCTCCATCCCCCCACTCAAACCACATACCTTCACTTCTGAATTTCTTTGCTCCCAAAAATCCCATCCCCACAACTACCTTCAGGTCGATCAACAGCTGTCCAAACCGCTCGAGGTGCACTCGAGAAGGATTCAAACCAAACGGTCTCCTTTGTGTTGCCCATTGGCAGATCTGTTCTGATGAAAACGTTTCATTTTTGTAACCTGGGATGGGTATCTTCCTTTTGGTGGTAGAGATTTCTGTGGTTATTTGACGAAGGAAGGACTCAAAGTCGTCACTGGTGAGACATTTTACAGGCCCAAGAGTGAGGGGAAATTTGTGGCGAACTTGCTTGTTTACAGCTGAAGACGCTGTTAATCCTATCGTTGTTGTTGGCTCGGACCTGAGAATACCCAGCAATTGTCTCGGTCGTTTTGACTCCATTTCATCCTCGCTCTCGTCATCTTCTTCGTCAATGTCGTCTTCGCTATTCTCACCTTTATCTTTGCGCTCCTCTATCTCTTTCAATGCAGATATCTCCTCAAACTCCTTCCGTATCTTTTCAATCTCCTTATAGCACTTGACATATCCTTCAAGCAAATACTCAAATTCGTTGAGGATCTGCTTCACCACCGGTTCATTTTCCTTGATAAACGACGTCAAAGGGCCCAAACAATGAGCGTCTATGGCACTCGACAACTGAAGCAAGGTCTTTGCCTCCTCGTGTATTTGGCCCACGTGTAGCTTATATGGGGTCAAACAATGCTCGATGTATGAGTCAACTGCTGCTTGCTTTGGGCCAGATACGTGGGCGTCAATCTTAGCCACCTCCATAAGCTGGTCGCTGAGCCTTTTGATTGTTTTTCGGGTCGACGATGAGGGTGACCCTAAAGAATTGGTGCTTGTAGCAGAAGGGTTTTGAAAGTCTAGCAAGCTGTTGGCCTGGTATGCCTCTTTACTTATGCGATTCAAGTATTCACTGTTGGAGAAGAAATAATTCATGTAATTGAACACCAATCGTCTCAAATCATGAAGCTGCCGAAGTGACTGGATCGACTGCTGCGAGAGCCTATCGATACTGACACGGTAGTCTGACGACCAGTAATTGTTAGCAAACGACATGGCTGGGTAAGGAAAGTGTTAGGGTGTATTTGTAGCGACAGCCGCTTCTAAAAAAAAACTCCTGTCAAAAAATGTCTGGAGTCGGGAGAAAATAATACGAAGCGCTGATCTTACAAAAGAGTGTGAGAAATTGTAAACAAAGCCGAGAGCGAGACTACTAACCTTCAAGCAGCACAAGCACGTCAGGAAGCGCAAGCGAACATAATAGCCTCAGAGGTACGCACGTGCAAGCACCGAGAACCCGGCACTAGCTGCGATAGCCTTCCACACACCTCTCATCCTCACTCTGATAAGCAAACTCCTTTAGATCCGATCCGGTCCCCTGCAACGCGTTACCATGGAGCTTGCTGACATTAGAGACGATATTTCAACTGTAGAGGAGGAAGTCAACAACTTGTTAGCAGACAAGAAGCTTCTACTCGAACAGATTAAGCGATTAGAAGCGGGGCACGATGCTAATGATGAACCCCTACTCAAGCACAAATACTTTGATGAATCAGTACAGGAGTACTTCGTAGATATGCCAACGCAAAGCTCAACACAACCAAATACCCAGTTGCCGCCCTCCAAGAAGCGAAAGATCAGCTCGCAGGAGTTACATCTGGCGTTACAAGAGAATATATACAGATTTGGAGGTGTGACAGCGTTCCCCGTGAATAAGTATATGTTCAGAGACTGGGGCTCATCCAACGGTGCTGGTGGCGCGACTGGCGACTCAATTCTTGGACTCCGCTTCGAGGTGTATGATACGCATAAGTTTCACACTCCACACTACATTATTCTTCAGAAAACCAGAAATCCCAAAGATTCTTCTGATCAGGACCGCTGGTCGGTCTTTAAGCATACAGTACCAGTATTTGTCCCAATACGACAGTACGAACAAGAATGTCTTGCGGAGGACGATCTCAACGGATTTGTGACACGTACGAGAGAGTTCCTCTTGCAATTGCAGTACAAGCATAACAAGTTCAATGCTCTAGAAAGAGGAGGACTAGGATTCAAGGTGGAAAGGGATTTACAATGCCAGCGGGTCAAGGTGGTAAAAGAAATGCTACAAGGAGGTAGTTCGGAGAAGAAGATAATTACCATTCTGCTCGTGTGCTCAGAGATAGCAGTGGGAGAAGTGGAAGTTTCCCTGAAAGACTACACCAGAAAGCAAATGAAAATGATAGAGAGCGTGCTCAAGAACTGTCAGATTACAGACTTGGTTAAGCGATTCAGGCAGGTGAAAGAGATTCTCCTGTCGGTATAAAAGGCTACATTCAAAAGTTTTTTTTACTGTGAACTAGAACTATAGCAATCTAAGAACAATCTAAAAACGAGTGGGGACTTCTTCCATAAAACAACCAACTAGTCTACCTTTCCAACGCTCACCCACAAGATCAACCCGACCGAGAATCGGTGAATTGGTTGAGATCTTGAACTGATTGTACTCCTGTAGCAAGACTTGGAAATGCGCAAGTTGTTGCAAGGAGTGGTGACAATGGAGTGGCTGGTTCACAATTGGGTCCTCTGGATGTCAGAAAGTCTGCCACTGTGATTGGTGAAGTATATTTGGTAGCATTGGAAGTATTTTCTTCTTACTCCTCTTCCTCCTCCTCGAGAATTGGGGAGAGAATCCTTTTTTGGCTCCAGGAGATGACACTTCTGACTTCTTTCTTCTCCTGAAGCTCGGTGGTGGTTTCAACCTCTGGTTCGGTTTCGCTTTCAAAAATTTTGCTGAGAGCGTCCTCTCTTTGTTTAAGGATTAAAGCAGGTGGTGCTATTTGGACAGCTGCGGCTGCAACTGCGGCCGCAATTGCCACTGGGTCTCGGACTTCATCTACTGCGATAGTAGTTGCGTCCAAATTTAAACCATCTGCCCATGAGTCCAAGTGGATGTCCATAATTGGAAAATCTTTCCCCTGAGCTGAGAATACTGGCTGTATTAATTCCTCGGTAACAAAGGCATCTTTGTGTCTTGAACCAGCATTGTTTGGAGCCAGAAGATGTTGTTCTTCAGAAATGGCATCATCATAGTTGATTCCATCTGCCCAGTCTAGGAGCTCAAATCCAAATATCAGTTGGTAAAGTTTTTCTCTTTCAAGAGCTTTCAATACAGCAGGGTCTGTTGGAGGTGTAGCACAAGGATCTTCTTCTGTGTCTTCAGTTTTATCGCTGACTTCAGTAGTTGGCTCCTCTGTGATTGCCTGAATGTTTGAAGCAAGTAAGGCTCTGAGCTCGAAGGTGGCAGTGACATTAATTGCAATTGGAGCACCAGAACTAGCCTCTCCATCTGGATTGGAAACTTGAGTTGCTGCTTGTGTGATAATATTTTGCGTTTCTGTGCTAGCTTCACAATGATAAGCTTCTTTTGTGTCTGCTATTTGGTTAGATTGCTTCTGAATGTCTATGTCTGAACTAACTGGATGTGGTTGTCCTGTTGTCATCGTTGGTGAATCTTGCTCGTCACTAGGATTCGTTACGGTCGTTGCTGGAGTTAGGCTCTGCACTCCGTCTTCCCAATCATAAATCTTTTTAGATAGTTTAGGGGAAGTCGGACTAGATGTTTCTGTTGAAGAAACCAAAGAATGGCTTGAACGTTCTGCTAGGGTGGTTATCAAATTGTCTATTTTTGTTGGCGACCTCGGATCTGTTGAAGGTGTAGTCAGCTGAAATTGTTTGCTAGTGTCTGATTGAATGTCTGTGGTTGGTGCATTTGTGGTTGAAAGTATTGAAGTTGTGTTTTCTGAACCACACGAAGATGGTGAGGGAGCTGGATGTGACGAAGTTTGTTGGGTCATTATCGTATCAGTAATCGGGGTCTGTTCTTTGTTGTTAGCTTTTTCATATTGACTTAATTCGATGTTGATATCAAAGAGTACTTCATAAGAGCAGATTGATGATGAAGAGACTGTATGTATTAATCCATCGGTGGTAGATTCAGTGACTAATATAGCGGGGCACAAGCTTGGCTCGAAAACACGAGGATCAATAAGTTTGTCCTTGGCTTCGCTAGGTTTGTCGTTTTCCTTGTTGAAGATGATGTCTTCGCTGCCGACTGAAGAAATGGACTCAAGACAAAGAAAGAGACTGTCGTTGTTTTCAAATAAGCTTGGAACGTCTCTTGCGTAACATTCGAGTTCAGCATTATCCAAGAGAGGGGCAATCTCCTCCATTGCCTGATTGTTTTGAGCTTTCTGGGTAAAGCGTAAGCGAACTAGTCTGAAGGAGTTGAAGCATGCTTTTAAGAACTGTCTGAATTTTCTCTTAAGCACTCTAAGGTTTTTCCTGAGCTTGTTTCTTACGATCGTGGATCTGAAAGCTAAAGCAATACGCTGCATTGCTAAGAGGTGATACTTGTATGGTGAGAAGGAGAAGAATTATTCAAAATTGTTCCATTTATGGCTTTATATAGTTGTATTGATGTCTTTTGTGGCAGGAATTGGGGCTCGGGGTACAAATGAGTGGTCTCTGTGGCTCGTTTTGCAGCCATTTTTCATGCAGTCATTCACGATTTATCCATTGCATTCAATCACTAAGAGATATGTGACACGCAGATGCGTCACAGCAGGCATTCCTGCGCTGTCTCATACATGCTTACAAAGTCTCTAAAACATATTTATTTATAATCAACGTGATAAAAACAATCTTTTTATTGGTGCTTTTCTTAATCTCATCTCTGTCCGGCAGGAAAGTACTTAAAAAGCATTTCCAAATCCTGCTCCGGTGGGTTGGTATCCGAGGTTACCATTTGTGATCATCAATGGTTGCCCAATTGGTGTTTCTTCGTCTTTCTTCTCGGCGTCCTTTCTCTTTTTCAAGTCATCGTAAACTTCATTCAATTTCTTTTGGTTTTCATAAACCACAGAAATTTCGTATGGCTTGATAAAGTTGGCCAAGTCATGCAACCACGACACTTCTAAGACGTAGTCGTATTCTACAAAGTCGTAGCAGCTGTAGAGTAAGGCCACAAAGCATTCCCGGTTACCAGTTTCAACAAAATAATCGATCAACTCATGGGCAATCTTAGTAGACTTAGAAATTGCAGCAGTTTTGATGAGATCACTCCACAACTTGTCATTCTTTAAGATTTGAATTGCGCGGGCAAATTTCTTGTTCTTGGTGTAAAGAGTAGCAGAAATCTGTCTGAAGAAGATTATCTTGTGAGATTCAAGTCTTTCGGCCAAATCTAAAGAGTTGAATCTGTTGTTTGATTCATTCTCAATGGTCGAACGTAACGATTTGTAGTCCTCCTCTTCGATCAAAAGATCGTGGTAGGCGCCATTCACGACCGAATTGTTCTTGTCTAAGACAGAAATCAAGAACGGCTTGATCATGGGCAAATTGTCAGACTTCACAAACATTCTCACCACACGGGGCAAATCCAACTTAGGAACCAACACAGACAATAAATCCACGAGTAATGAAGGGTTTTCGTTCAAGTAAAAGTTGATAGCCTTGTAGTAAATTTCTAAGTTTGGTGCCTTGACAATAATCTCCTTGAAGGAAGTGTGATCAAACGCAACTTCGGACTTGTCAATCATTGTCAATGCAGCGTTATCCCACTCTTCGTAATGGCAGTACAAGAAAATCATTTCTGGGTACAAGTGTGCTTGATCGCAGGCAGTGAGCACCTTAGGGATGTTGATTCTGGACCAGAACAACTTCAAGTGCTCCATCACGCGTTCAGGAGAGTACTTGGAGTACAAAATGGCTAATTCAGTGAACATACCCATGTGAGCTCTTTCCAAACCCAAGCCGCTCTCGAAAAGAGAAATCAACTCGGTGAAGTATCCGTTGAACTCGTAAGTACGAACTAATTCAGGCAACTCTTCGGCATCAATGATCAAATTCAAACCACAGATTTGAGCCAAGCGGAACTCCTTGTTTTCAATACAAGCATGGTTGACTTGCTTCCACACGCTGGTGTTGGATGCCTTTCTGGCACAGTCTACCGCACCTTGGTAATCCTTGAGGTAAACCAAAGTGGTCGCCAACTTTGCGTACTTAGAAACGTTCGAGTATAAAATCTTGGCAGCCTTGTAGTTCTTAGCTTCAAACAATTTGTCACCAATCAGTTCCAAATCTGCCACGTTAGGGCCGGCGACAAACTTTTCGATATCTGAGAGTCTACCAAGGGTAGCATATGCGTTAATAAGCGACCCATCGATGACAGGCTCACGTAACAGCTCTCTTGCCATATCTAAGAAGCTGATAAGCTCCTCTTCCTTGCCTGCATGCTCAGCAATTTCGATAACTTGTTCGTAGTTGTCTGGTTTCTTAGATTTAACGTAGGACTCAATGGCCTCCGGAATTCTCAATCCGTTCAACTGAGCCGTACCTAATTGGTACCATAACTCCAAGTCATCTGTGTGCTTGTTGGCATATTGTTCACCACGGTCAAGCGACAATATGTCCTCAACCAACACCTTCATAGCCTGATTTCTCAATTCGAACTTGTCGTAGATTTCAAATGCTTCTTCGTATAATTGGTTCTCAACACACAATGGTGCAATTTCCTCTGGGTCGAATTTGTCGAGCTTCTCAATGTAATTCATGACTCTTGATGAATCAGCCTTAATTGCAGTTAAGATAAGTAAACCTTGGAGTGATTGGTTGTCATTGAAAGGCGAAGGCTCCAAAATAATCTTTTCCAACAATTCAATCAACTCTTGTGGCAAATCATTCTCCATGAAGGCCTTGACAGTGATTGAGATTGGCTCTGGGTCAGACAATTCAGGGATACCTGTGGAAATTACCTGGTCAACCAATTGACGTCTGTGCTTTGAGTTGTCGTTCGAAAGCACCTTGTTCCAAAGCTCGAAATCCGACTTTTGCAACAAATAACGTGCTTGATACTTGTACATCTTGTTGTCGTTTGTAATACTGATCAACTCATCATCGTTGTTACCCTTTGAGTAACAAATGTAAGCCAAGTATGGGTCTCTCTTTTCACAGTACTTACCAACAACCAAGGTGTTGTACACATCGTTTTCCTGCAAAAACTTTTCTGGGTTATTGTTGGAGTCAATGTAGATCTTGGCAAGTGTGTTATATACCTCTTGATCGTTGGAGCCGCCCTCCAAAGTCTTTTCCAAGAATGGTAACAAGATTTTGAGTCTGTTTCTCTTTTCCACTTCCTCGACAAGTTCCTTGACTGGAACGCGGCCAATAACGCTTGCCAAAAGTCCCTTGATAATATTCTCATCACAGTCCACGTCCAATAAACCAGCAATAACTTGTGGAGTGTTTGCTGGGTTAACTTGCTGAACGTACACTTCGATAAACTTGAAGAATTGGTTCTTGTACAAGTACAAGATCAAGTCGTGAACAAAGTTGAACCGGTCGCACACAATAATGAGGGGCAATTGGTCTTCAAGTTTGAACTCTTTCAAGAAGTTCTTAACTTTCTCACCGTTGTAAACATTGTTATCTCTAACGATACGCTCAATTTCCTTTGTTTGGTTCATTTTCGCTGCCGCTTCGATGTACTTGAACACCACGTCGCTGTCCTGGGTCAAGTTGACTATCGAGCTCAAGTAGTAGTATTCACCCTCCACGCACTTGTAGTCTTCGAAGATTTTGATCAAAGTGAGTGGACCAATCAAATCGGAGTACTTCGTGGCAACCTGGATAACGACTTGCAAGTTTTGTTGCAAGTTGTTGGACAAGAGCTCTTTCAAGCATGCAACAGATTGCTGAACGTTAAGCTGGCCAAAATATCCAACGAGCCAATCGTTTGGTAAAACATTGGTATGGACGATGACCCGCTTGATATCCTTCAAGTCGTCATAATGCTCAAGAGCTCTTTGGAAAAGGCCAGACTTTTCACACAACTTCCCGATCGTTGGCTTGTCGTAATGGCTGAACATTTGGTTGCCCAAGATAGCATCGGCCACCTGTGGTGCGTGCAAAAGGTTGATTTCGAGCACTTTAGTTTGCAAGTGGCCATCAGCAGGCTGGTCATTCTTGAGGGCATCCAACAAGAAGGCAGTACCTTGTTGGATGTAGTTCTGCGAGAAAAACAAGTCTGATATTTGCTCTACATTGATCTTGACTGTGTCTGTACCGAGCAAGCTGGTGGCGAATTCGCTTGCTTTATCTGGGTTGACTCTGACCAAGTTTTGGATCAAGTTTGTGAAGTCAGGTTGATAGCCAACCTTTTCGCAGTAAGGCAAGATCTTGTCGAATTGACCCAACTCCGCCAAACAAGACACAACCTTGATGTTCACATTGGCACGGATGTACACTGCGAGAGCAAGTGCTGGGTCGTTGTACGACTTGACAATGTCACCCAATTCCTCGGAACTGGTCAATTTGTCTTCCTTGAGCCATTTCTCAAAGAGAGGTTTCCGGTCTTGTTGCAACACCGGCTTGGCTAATTCTATGGACTCATACTTGTTTAAGGTACCGCGGTCCAACAAGGTTGAGAAATACTGCAAGATTGGAGAGATCTGGCCCGGTTGCGGGGTGATGTGTTTGAGCTTGTTGATAGTATCTTGAGTACGCAACTGTTCCAGCGAAGCGGCGATTTTGGCTGCGTTCAAGTAGTCACCCTGGTTCAAGAAGTTCTGGAATTGCTGGGTGAAAAGGTTCTCGGCACCTGGGAATCCTCCTCTCGACAGTAACGAGAGTGCCAATGACACGTTCAGGAGCTTCTCCAATACGTATGGAACAATCTTGTCCTTGGCTATCTCAACACTGAGCACCTGTCCAGACTTGTTGATGGTGAGAATACCAGTTCCCTGATTGTATGCGGTAGCGGTGAAAACCGGGTCCGCGGTAATACGGTTTACAAACAAGTTGGCACCCGTTTCAATATCGTACAAGTGGATGAACCCGTACTTGGTCAATATGTATATGATTCCATACTTGTCTGACGCTTGTAAGCTGATTGGGAAATCGTTCGTAGCGTCTGGTGGGAAGAAGATATCCACGGATTTCTTTGAGAATTGTGGCTGTCCATCCTGGTGGTCGATCTCAATAATGTGAAGCTGTCCCTGTCCCTGGGCGTTTTTGTTACCAACGCAGAACACTTTCGTGGGTGCGGAGGCGCCTTCCAACTTGATGCTGGCAAACTTACATACGTGACCCTCGATTGCTTGCGACACGTTTCTGCTCTTGCTGAACAACTGGATGTGGCCTGCAATACGTCCGTCTTCCTGGGCGATTCCAGTGATGGCAAACCAGTTCAAGTTTGTTGGTTCTGCGACGAAGTTGATAATTTGAGCCGAGTTGAGCGACGGGTGTCTGTCGGTCAACTTGACGGGACCGTTATTGCTGCCGTCGAAAATTGACCACGTGAAAATCGCCGATCCAGTGACCAACCCCAATACGTCATCAGTCAACCACTTCCAGAAAACAACGGGCTCGTCCATGGTGAAAGACTTGAGTCTTTGCTTGGTACCCAAGTTGAAAATCTGGATCGTGGTACCGTTGGCACGAAGAGATATCACGTTCTGATCCAAATGCATAATAGCGTTATCGGCAGACATGTTCTTCCTGGTGACCGTGTTGTTGTTGTGGAGATCAACAATGGCAACCGTGTTGGCACCCAGCGACCCTGTCTCCCGCACGCACACATAGTGGTCGGACTCCAACGTCGTCGACCGGAAATCGAGCGACGACGCGGAAATCCCCAACGAAGTCAATTGAGCAAGCTCGGTGAAATCAATTGGAATGTCGGACATGATCGGTTTCACTAAACTGCTTTGCGGAAGGAAGTGGGGCAGGAGGCGATCTGAGTGGTGTTGTCCACTTTTTTCCACTCGGCACTCGCTAGGGGTAGTTGGACTGCACATAACGGCCTCCGTGCACCCCGCGTACAAACCAGTCCGGCACTACCGGGTCCAGGCTACGCCAGATCTACTAGCCAAGCTGCGCCTGCTTGGCCAAACGGAGTAGCCCCAACTGGTAGGTGCCACCAGCCGTGGGTACTGCAGGTGAAGGCTACAAGTTGAAATACATGTTTTTTGTCGGGGAGGGCATGCCTGTATTTATATTGGTGGTTGGACGCGCTCCAACGCATCCTCCACAATGACGTTGTAGTCTTGTCTTCCCTTCTCTCTACTGTATGCTATGAATCTCTTTACGTATTTCCAGTCTGTACCGTACCACTCGCCCATCAGTGTAAGTTTTAGCATCTCGAGTTGCTTGCGGTTTTCTTCATCGTTGTCGTGGTCCCCCACTTCTGCTTCCAAGTCCACGCCGCCAATGCTAATTGGCAGTGGCACTTCCCCCGCACCCGGGCTCCCGCTCCTGGCGGTGAGATCCCGATGTGTAAGTACTTGTTCTGTATGCTCTAGTGTGCTTTGCCAGTTGATGAGCCAGTACGCCACTTTTCTCATTGCAATCTTGCACACGTCTGGTGTGACAAATAGGCTCAGTGAGGCCGTTGGCGACGGTATAGACGCAGCGATAACGGGCGGCTGCCGCTCATTACCATTTGCACCTGCTCCCTGCAGTGCTAGAGCTGTTGCCTCTGGTGTTGCCATAGCGGTAGCCTCGGTCTCTGCTGCAGCGTCTATCGCTGCTGTCCACTTGACATACGCCTCGGCAACCTTTTGCACACTCTCAATCACAAACAGCGGGAGCCGTGTCTCCATCGGCGAAATCAGACAGAGTCGGTGGTTTCGCGTGTGAACCACCAACGAGTAGATGTACCGCTGGATATCGGGCGCCACAAATATTTTCTGTGTCCGGAGCTTATCTATTACATCTAGGTAGTTCGGAAACACCCCCAGCGGTGTCTTGAGAAGCGTGTGCTTGGAATAAAACTGACAAAAGGCAAATTTGTAGCGGAGCTGCTGGATAACAGCAAAATTGTTTTCCACTACGAGCACTACTGTAAGTGGCGCGCCTGTCGTTTCAGACTCGTATGCATGTGTGTGTGTGTGTACACGTCCCGGAGTCGTAGCACCCCCATAGGATGACCCCTTGCGGGTCGCCAATGTGTTCTCAATGTCGCTGCCAGCAGCACTAGTGGCCCCGGTGCCAGCGCGGGCGCCAGCGGGCAGAGGCACCTGTAAATGCACGTGCGAGTCCCTGCCACCTTTCTGCGCGGGAACCGTCACCATTGGTACGGGAAGAATCAGCAGCTGCGCTGCTCGTTGCCTAGTGGCTTGTAACTTGGACTCGTTTGTGTCGTAGTCGTCTAGCTCACTTAAAAAGTTAACGAGCAACTTCTGCTCCTCCTTCTTAAGGAGATCGGCACCTTTCCAGAAGATGACGACCCCAGAACGCTTGGGTACAAGACGGTTGTAGTTATCCTTGCCCGGGTCGTGGGCATCGGAGTAGGTGCGGAAATAGGAGGGGAGATCAATCACCTCCAGGCTGAGCCGAAGTGGAGCAAGCACGTAGTCGCGCACCGCATCGACCACCGCACCGCTGTTTTTGCTGCTCAACGCAAACCGGTTATCTGATATGAGGGCTAGCGATAGAGACGTATATATATTGTCCATGAGATGGCGGGAAACTTTGGGGATATAGACTGTAAGGTTGTAAAGAGTGGCCGCAAGAGCGATAGATCTCAAAGGGCAGGTGAATTTCGCTCTTTGGAACCCCGTGCAGGATGGCTGCAAAATTTCAGCTATTGATCCCAGCGGCACCAAAAGTCTTCCCATGCTCATCCCGGTGGGGTATACAAAGTATGTGGGTCAATGTACCTTCTCTATCTCTTTCCATTTGGGCTACTGTGGTATCGTTTTCCAAAAGAGATTCACCATGCCGGAGTTTCCCTCGCCTGGAGACAACGCCAGAGACTATGATGACGAAACATCAGACGCACTAGGTCCTCTGTCTATAACAGTCAGTATTAGTTCACTCACATCTTCAATCAGTTATAGATTTGTTAAATCGGACTGCTTCATCGGTTATGTAGAGGCATGGCAAATGTGGTTGCGAATTTTTTCGCTCTTTGCATTTCTACTCATACATATATCTACAGCACTCACTATTCCATGTTCAGAAGATACACTCACACTACATTGATAAGTTCGTAACGGTAGCGTTTCGGCACGATTCAGGAGAAAGCACACTACGTTCGTCTCATTTGCACTTAGTGAGCGGTACAGACAAGCTACTTCACCTAACAAAATGGGTCGCTGCTTGCATCAATAAGTATTCATTTTCGTGCAGCATGCGTCGGATGAGAAGTAATCTCCTACTGGCTGGCACCTCGTGCGACTGCTGTCAGTGGCTTTTTCCACGACGTCACTGCCACGCTGTTTCTCGTGCCGATTCCCCTCAAAGTCTGCAAGACAGTTTTTTAGCTAGCCGTTCGCGCACCATTGACATTTAACGCTTGGCTCTACGTCGGTTAATGCCGCCCAGGCTGCGGACATCTTGATGAGGGTAAACGGCGGCGTCAGACGCGGTCTGGCACATCCACCTATGCGTTGTTGTGGTGTACGGAGTGGCCATCACACCGGGAGTGAGCGTCTGTTTACTTCTCGTATGCAGCCCATGCTCTATGCTGCATAGTTGCGCTGCACATGATAACAGATCTCGCCGGCGGCTGTAACCGCGTGTATAAAATACTGCAAAAGAAAAAAAAATAACTTTGCACCTAAACAAAACGCGTTTCTTGGAGCGCGCCGGCGCTCACATGCAGGAACAGCTGAAAAGAGAAAAAGGAGCGCTCAATCGCTAGAGTTAGAGAATGTGAAGTGACAGAGGCATTGGAGCGGCACCTGCTTCCGTAGGTTAGACATACAAAGAATTCTAACTAGTTGCTATTCACCCCTATTAACTGTAAAAAAAAAGGGAAACCCTCTTCATAACCTAAAGTGAATATAGTTGTCTCTACCGATCCAGGACAGCCGATTGTTTACCGTGACCGGCACCTACAATAAATCTAGCAGCAAAAAAAAAAATAAAGAAGAAAAAAAAAAAAAAAGAAGCACTCCATAATTTTTTCGTATTGCTGGAAAGTAGTTCACTCCGTAATTCTCTTTTCTTCAAGGGGCCAGAAGAGACACAGGCTGAAGAGACAACATAAGGGTGGAAAAAGAGGCGTACACCAGAACAGACCTAGAGTAAAGAGACAGTCCATAGATTACGCCGTTGAGAGCCACAGCACCACATAGACGGCAAGGAGAGGAATCCCAACCGCGTTCTCTGTTTAAGACAAGCACAAGAACAACATAAAAAACACCCGTCATGAGTCGCCTTGGCACGCTTCCTGAATACTTCAGATCAGAGCCCTCACCAAAGGTTCTTGATTCCGCATTCCCTCCCTTCAAAACAGAGCATAGATATAGAGGCGTTTACGAGAGGGCGGGGTTTGATGTGAACTTGAGTGGCATGACTAGGTCTGACGGAGCTTCCGTCAGGTCGAAGAAACTGAGATCTCCGCAGCATAAGACCCATGCGCAGGTTAATCTGAGCCTGCTGGGCCATGTGCCATCCACAAAGTCCCTGGTATCTCTGGGATCAGGAGAGAGATATAGAGGCACCACAACCGGCACTACCACAAACGCGTCTTCGCAAAGTAGTTTGCCGCAAAAGTACCCTCAGCATTCGAAGTCGAACCCTTCAATTGAGCGCGACCGTGAATCCGACATGAGGGGTCATTCCCGTCAGCACTCGCGCTCTCATGGACAACTACCGGGTGCATCGGATGCAACTGCAGGATTCGAACCGGGTCCTCAAGCCCCCTATAATCCATTCAGAAAGGGTGGTCAACACAATGCCGGTGCATACGGCTCGCAATCCACTGGTAGCTACGAACCTTTAGAGAACGTGAATTATGTCCCCGCTGACAACACAGACTACGCACGTGCAGGGAACCAAGGCTACGCGGACGAAGTCGCCTCGCAGCACACGCACCAGCAAAAGCCATCGTACGACGAGGATTTCGACTTCAGCCCTCAACCCAACCATTTCTACACGCAAGAAAAGGGCCACTTCCCGGCACAACTGTTCGACGCCAACGACTCGCCGCTCTCATACTCGAACTCGGCATCGTCTCGAAACATTAAAAACTTGTCACTCAAGCTCAAAAACTCCAACATCCATAACGCCGATGAAATCGATACAAACAGCGTGCGGCTGCTGCAAAACCTCTTCAACGAGGAGGAAGAGCACGAGCGCGAAATTTCCACAAGAAACACTTCGCTCAACAGAGATGAACAAGGACTGCCTGATCTGACAGCAGCTGTAGTGGAGGATGCGCCTCCGTTTCAAGCTCCGTACCCAGTCGAGCACCTGAATCAAGCAGCTCTTCATAGAGATGAGAGTCTTATTCGGAGAAAGAGACTTTCGTCAGCACTTGATGATTTCAAGAGGGATGTGGAGGATGTGAAGAAGCATACACCACAGCAGAAGAGTACAGCTCAATTTGAGTCGAACGATTACCAAAACTATCTAGCTGCAACGCCTGTAAATGGACAAAGGCACAGCCAGGTATCGATGGTGAGCTCAATTCTCCTGAAGGCGAGTATGAACGATGAGGATGCTGAAATAGAGCGAGAGTTGGAGAGGCAGTTGCAGAGTTTGAAGACAGGGGCCGAACCTTCTGCAGCTCCTACAACTAGAGACATTGACGAGGAAGCGGTTGGTGCTACAGCTGATACTACAACAGCTGATGTCCCATCCCCAGAAGAAGTGCAACCATTGCCCACTTTCAAGATTGACACGGAAGCAGCACCAGTTCCGCAAATAATAGAGCCGCTCGACGACATTGAAGTGCCCATAAGAAAGGATATTGAGTTCCAACCGGGGCAGCCGGGCCAGCTGCAGCAACCGTTCGACCCAAGAAAGAGGATAAGACTGAGAAGAGACCCGGCCAAATACGACGTACAACAGGAAACACCATCCTCCACTGTATCCCCGGACGAGTCCTTCGAGTCAGTGCGTGCACTCTCAATCAATCATAGACGCTCGCCAGAAGAGGCAAAACCGTTTGCGAACACGGCTCCATATCCGATCAGCCCAGACCAGTCTTGCAATGTAACCCCCGTGATCCCGCAAAACCCAATAGACCACAACGAGCACTCGATTGAAGAGGAGTTGAGGTATCTCAATTTCCCTATGCCTCTGTCTGCTACTGAATCTAACAGCAATGTTATAGAAACCGACCCCCCTGCTCCGAGTGCCAGCTCGCTGCAACCGCTGCCATTTGCTCCAGGTACTGGACCCTGCCGCACGTGTTTACAGCCAGTGGTACCCAACAGTCGCGGACCGGAAAAGGCTGTGTTTTCGAAAACAGGTGAGCTTTCGGGCCAATGGCACAGAGGCTGTTTCCAGTGTAGCTACAACGAGTGTACTGTGCAGTTCAAGAAGGGAATCCAGTGCTACGCACTTGAAAACCACCCGTACTGCCACAACCACTACCACGAGTTGAATGGAACACTTTGCCAATCTTGCAATAAGGGAATTGAGGGTGAGTGTATCGAAAACGAGTTGGGCCAGAAATGGCACTTGGCATGCTTGAGCTGTTTCCACTGTGGTAATGGAATCAAGGAGGATTACTACTTGATAAACGGCGAAATCTACTGCGAGAATGACGCTTTAGAGAGAATACGCATGGATACCAGATCAACAAAACAGGCAAAGATAGAAAAGAGAAGAACAAGGCTCTTGTTCGTGGACTAAGGGCGGCATGTCTCCGCTCTCCCCATTTCCAAAAAGACTACACTAGTAGCAAAAGTAATAAATATATATCGGTAGTCACCACTGTCTAGTCGCGCAAAGGCGATTCTTCGTCTCTTTGCTCTGTTTCCTCCTCTTCGTCGTCGATGACAAAGTTGTCCACGTCGAAGTCGGTCAGGTCCAACTCTACGTTTGTTGTAGTGGAATTGTCGTCGTCGAAAGCCCCAAAGATCATCGTGTCGTAGTCGCCCTCGCCGGTGCCATTGCCAGCTCCAGCGTGGTACTGAGCCATCTTGTTCTGCATTCGGTTGTATATGAGGTACGTTGTAAGTGCCGAGGCAGCTCCAGTGAGGAGTATGGAGACAAAATCCACAACTTTCGTGGCAAACGTCTTGGTTTCGTCGCCTAGCTGCTTTAATTTGTAGCCGACAAACACATGGATAAGCAACTTGGGAGTGGTGACAACTGACGCCAACACAAACCTCCAAGCCGGAAGCTCTGGGATGGCAGCAAGCGCACCATTCGACAACAGGTACGGCAAAGGACAGAGCCGAAGCAAGATCAAAATCACTAGCGACTTGTCCTCTTTCAAGATATCCGAGAAGGCCCTGAATGCAGCATTCGAATGAACAAGACGCACCGCCTGGTTATGGAGCAAGTAGCGGAAAACCAAAAACAGAACAAACAGTCCCAGCACAGACGCAGTGGCCAAAAGTGGCCACCCGTGAGGGAACCCATACACCATGCCAGCCAAAAGAGAAAGAGGTGAAAACCCCAAGAGCGGTGGGAAACTGACAGCAAACACGAGCGAGAACAAAATCAACTTACCGTAGGTGAAATGTGACCAACTATCGGCAACATATATCAAAGCCAATACGATATACTTATGGAAGATCACAGCTAGTATCACAGCTACAAACCCCACAATGACGAGAATCTGTAGCAATACCTTTTTGGTACTGGATTGTTCTTGATACCATTTAGTAAAGTGCTCAGAGGCAGCCAGTACCTTGGCTTTTGCGTCTTCGTACAAGGTGCCTATTCGACTCGAAGCGGCTCGAGAGAATGGGTCTGAATTGAGACGTGACATCGGGGGAAGTCAAGGGGCGCGAGGTTGGCGAAGATGCTTTACTGAGCTTTCACGGGCAATACAGCAAAGATACTCATTACTTGGGGCGCGCGATAGTGTCAAATATGCGCACAGGAGAAAATAACTTTTTGTCTACTCCGAAATACTGCAGCTGGAGAGCCTCGTGGCTCAGTGTGAAAGGGCTCAAAGTTGGAGAGGTGAGGTGACCAGGAATCATGAGAAGTACAATTGAGAGGGTTGGCGAACACTAAGGAAGCATGGATTTATGCCTTAAGTTATAATGTGGGAGTTGCTGCATAGGTGTTACCTTTGCAATCGCAGTTGCTAAAGTGATCATTATTCGCAGTCGCTAAAGGGACTCTTGAGGAACACCAGCCATATGGTGTGCTGGTTAGCAAGCACATCTTTTGGTTGAATTGTGTTGCTATATCTTCAAGATCCTCGCTTCATGGCAATACCAGCTATGTTGAACTACCCCTGAGCCACATCAGAGGAAGCTGAGCAAAAGAGCAAAAAGGTGCTATGTCCATAAGGAGTTAACATCTACGTATAATGACTCAACGACTGCAACCCTAGAATTTACGACATATAAGCCAAATTGCTCCCTATAAATGAAAGTCCATTTAACCATGCTAAATGGGTGCAAATTTAAAGTCTTTATCAGGCCCATTCTCTCAAGAAAACTACAAGTACAAGTACAAGTACAAGTGAGCCTTGGATAGGCGATAAAATCAGCTGAAGGCCACACTAGGCCGATAGAAACAAAAAAACAAAAAAGAAATCCCTCCCATACGGGGAATTGAACCCCGGACTGCCCGGTGAAAGCGGACCGTGCTAGCCACTACACTATATGGGATACTTGTTGTGTCGTCTAAAGTCCTGCACCGGGGGCATGCATTTTGTGCGCTTTTGGTGATATATTCACACCTGCAGGTTGCTTGTGGCTGCTTTGCGTTTAACATTCTCATGCAGTGCAGGAATTCTTCTTTGAGGTCTCGTATCCTTGCGTTGCCGAGACCACACTCTGCAGAGAACAGGCGTGAAGCAAAAAGTCAGCTCTCGTATTTTAAAACACCAACAGAAGCAAGGCTGCTGGCGGGGAAAAGGCACTTTTTTTCGGCCTAACATTGCAACTCGCCTTTTTGCAGCCATTATCCATCCTCTGAATTGAAGTACCTTTGGTGAGATTGGTTTCCTTTTTGACGAAGAACGCTATTGTTGTGAGCAATGAATATGTAACACAACATACTACCTCGATTATTGTCACACACAATAAAGTCTCAGTGAACGACTTCAATACACTGCAAAATGAAGCACCTGAAAAGTTCGGCCGCTACGCGACATCTGCTTTAAAGTTGCATTGCGCAACCTTATTGTTTGGTATTCTTTAATATTTAGCCTACGAGAATGAATGGTCACGGTAGGGTGAAAGGACAATAGAGTTGGATCAGACCTCGAGAGTAGAATTGATGAAGGTTTAGTTGAATGCGAACAAAACGTGGTCCATGAGGCGTGTGTTCAAAACGGCCTTGGTGCATAATTTCACATCCAGCGTTTATATTCAGATCGCAAAATAAAAGCTAAAAGACAAAATCATCAACACCAGATCCTTGAGATATTTGCAGTAAAACTATATAGCAGGTTTTAAGTGGTGAATTCCCCACAACATACCCCAGGTTGAACATCGCTGCCTTCCCACCTGCTTACAAATTTTAGTCATTGGTTATATACAGGCCAACGTTCGTTAACGAAAACTCCACAGTTTTTATAATGTAAAACGAGTGATTTCCCACTTTCAAAACTAAAGTCGTCAACTGCACTGAACTACGATGTCGTTCTACGGTGGAATTCTGTCCTACGACGTGCATACATACTGGAATAACAACAGCAAAACACAACGCGAGTTAGCATGGGAACTCAGAGAAAAAGTGTTGAAGGAATTCGCACCCGAGATTGAACGTGGTGACATTCGAGTCTATAAGTTTTGGGATACCCCTATTGGCCCACACCCCATCAATATGTTCGAAATTGATTTCAAATCTCCAGAACTCTTTCCAAGAGTAGTTTCATTTTACCAATTGTGTCATGGCAAGCTCTCGGTGTTGATCCACCCAAGATCTGGGAATGGGGCTTTCCGTGATCATACAGAACATGCTCTCTGGTTGGGCCATAAGGTGCATTTAGACACAGAGCTTTTGAAAAGAGAGTCACCTCCTGCATAACTTGCATCTATCCGGACGCGCAGTGTTTTTTCTTTCAGAACAAAAACACGAGAGAGTGTATTTACATACTATAGTGAAATAGACATAAACAAAGTTTAAAATTCAAAGCCTCATGCAAGGTGTACCTGGATGTTGCAGAAACGAACGCGCACGTGAGATGCAACGTGGTTGTGTTCCAGAAAGCTCCTGGCTAATCAAAGTCGAGTCGCTACGTTTTTGCCCATATACTTACCCTGCCACATCTCCATGACCACGTACCTTTTCTGACAAAGTACGCCCACGGGGCCATGAAAGTCTTACGTCTCTTTGTTTAGCCAGGCGCTTTAGCTTTTAATTGTTTTTTTTTTTTTATTTTTTGCCTACTTTGCATCACAAGTGTATTTGGATGCAAATGGCTGCCGTGAATTTGCGAGTGATAATTTTTTAACTAAGAAGTGAAACCTACAAGGCGTTTAAACACCAAAACAAACGCATTGTGGGAGAGAATCATGGGCTATAATGCCAAGCGTACTTTACTTATAAATAATAATCATGATCCTTCGACATACTTCATAGTCTTGTTGATAAACCACTAATGAACTTCTTAATTTTCCTTACATTCGTTTCTACGGTTCTTGCATGGTCACCAACAGGCACTTACGCTCCTGGATCAATGCAATGCCCTGCATACTCCAAGCTAACAAGACGTGCAGATTCTATCGCTCCTGAAGAACAGTCATGGCTCGATGGAAGAATGCCGATTGCACAGCAAAATCTTATCACATTCTTGGACAATGTTAACATGGAGGATTTCGATGCCACTCTGTTTGTTCAAGGTGCACAAAAGAATATCACTATCGGGTTGGCATTCTCTGGAGGCGGGTATAGAGCTATGCTCACTGGAGGTGGGCAGCTTGCAGCCTTAGATTCCAGAAATGCGGGTGCTAATGATGCAGGCTTGGGTGGGTTATTACAGGCGTCCACTTATATTGCTGGATTGTCAGGGGGAAGTTGGCTTGTTGGTTCATTTGCCTTGAACAATTTTATTTCTGTTGATAACATACTCGCTCAGAGATCGATATGGGACTTGACGTTGTCGATTCTTGCCCCTGGAGGTCTCAACATTTTCAAAACCTTTGCCTATTATTCTGTGCTCAACATTGGCTTAGTGGCTAAGCAGTTAGCAGGATACATGGTATCAGTGACCGATATATGGGGCCGCGGCTTATCATATCAGATGTTCCCTAACTACGACAAGTGGGGGTGGTCCTTGACATGGTCGATGATCCTGGAGCAAGCACAGTTTTCTACATACCAAATGCCATTCCCAATTGTTGTTGCCGACGGTAGAAGCCCAGGGACTCTCATTATTGATCAAAATTCCACTGTATTCGAGTTCAGTGCCTTTGAAATGGGGTCTTGGGATCCATCTGTAAACCAATTCACTAAGACAAAGTATTTGGGCACAAAAGTTAACAACGGCGTGCCGCAGAATGGATGCGTTGGTGGATACGATAACGCCGGGTTTGTCATTGGAACATCGTCAACATTATTCAATGAGGTAGTTTTGCAATTGTCCAACTCCGGGGTCACGGGCCTCATTCAAACCATCATTAATGCGTTCACAAACGGATTTTCCAAATTGGATATTGACATTGCCGTGTACAAGCCGAACCCATTTTATGGCTCGACAGATGGCACATCCAAATCTATCACAAACAGTGACACATTGTTTTTAGTTGACGGAGGAGAAGATCTTCAGAATGTGCCTCTTTCACCCTTGATCAGACCGGAAAGAAAAGTAGATGTTATTTTTGCCTATGATAACTCTGCTGATACTGGTGCCAACTGGCCCGATGGAGCATCACTTGTGGCAACTTATCAAAGACAGTTTGCTGCACAGGGTAAAGGCGCACCATTTCCCTATGTTCCAGACGTTAACACCTTTAGAAACTTGAACTTTACTGCGAGACCAGCATTTTTTGGATGTGATGCCTCAAAGTTGCAACCGCTAGTAGCAGGAAGCAATACTCCAGCTGCAAACCAGCTTAGTTCGAACTCTTCCTCACCATTTGGAAACTTCACGAATCACATGAGTCTGTACTCCAAGGACCTGGTTTACGACGTGCCTTTGATCGTTTACACAGCCAACAGGCCGTTCTCATACTACTCCAACACATCAACGTTCAAATTAATATACTCTTACGACGAAAAGAAGTCCATGATTACAAACGGGTTTGAAACTGCTTCAAGACTCAATTTGACATTGGACAACGAGTGGGGGGCTTGCGTGGGGTGTGCGGTCATCCGGAGGGAACAAGAAAGACAAGGAGTGGAACAAAGTGAACAATGCAAAAGATGTTTCCAAAGGTACTGCTGGAACGGCGATGTGGATACATCTACTCCTGGGAACAACTTCAGCAAGACCGCACAGACAGTTGCAGATGACCACAGTCTTAACCCGGGAAGTCCCAACGCATTCGTATAGGGTCTGCAGGCTCTGTAATATAGTAAATAAATTGTAAAGTAGTATAGCTACATGAAAGCGAATAAAGTGCTCACCGGGCTCACCACGCCTCTCTGTAGACGACGAATATTTAACGGCACTTTCGGTCCTCGCTGAGATTCACATGATAATTATTTCGATCCGCAAGTCTACAGTGTTTATGGTGACACACACAGACAACTACTCGAGAACAGTGCAAGCCGAGCACCCGCTGTATATGAGCTCATTTCAAAGAAATGACTTACTGAGTATTAGATCTTCACATCTCGCAGTGCAACTCTTATCTCCAAACCAATAGCTGCGCATTGTATGATCAGTGAGGCGGCTCTCGTCTTCCTTTGTTTTGCCGTATTTTGGATACAAATTGATTTGAGGTGTATGCTTCACTTGCATAAGCCACTGAAGAAAAATAATGCAAAGCACCCAATTGGGATAGACAAGGAATAATTGATAGCTGTGCCGAAAAAATACATCTAACTGTGGCTTCTGCAGCCATCTCGACTAACCGACCGTGAATATACGCCACTATTGACGCGGTTCGAGAGCATATGTGGGAACTTTCAATGAGTTGATTCTTTTGTATACGCTTCTTCTCAAAAGTACCAGCGGTATTCATTTAGTCCCTAGCAGTTTAAGATGACCATTGAAGAACACCACACTGCACTCATCTCTGGAGATGAGGGCTTATTTATACCAGTTAGAGCAGTGGATAGTCCTTTAAATTATGATGCCAAGTTTATTCGTTCTTCTCCCTACGAAGAACAGCCTCATCTTTTGGACCTTGATAGGTTGGAAGTCGGCTACAGAGCGTTGGCGTTGGCGTTACAGTCGTTTGAGGCGAGAAGTGAAAAGGATTACGCGTATGCTGCATATGACGAGGCATTCAATTTGGACACCATCATCCAATTGGCAAGAGACTTTGGTAAGAAATTGGGGTTGGAGGAATTGCCAGACTTGAAAGTGTATGTGATAGCATTCAGATCGATTCTACACTTGGAAGTGCAAGAGTCGGCGGAAAAGAGAGAAAAACTCGCACAGGTGGACAAACTATCGCACGCCGAGGCAAACGAATCCGGAGGATTATTGAAATACTGGTACGGTACCCCAGATGACGTGCACGCGAAAAACTTGGCCACATGCTGGTGGAGAAGCCGTGAGGAAGCAAAATCTGGAGGTGGTGGGCCCGCCCACAGACTGGGGATGAGAATGGTGAAGGGATGGTTTAAGCATTGGCAAGTGGAAGAGTACGAATTGCACATAACTCGTGAGGGTTATGCGTTCGGCAAGTTTCATAAATTTGCAGAGAAGAGTACATAGACGGCATGGATACCAGAGACTGCAACAAATAAAAGTGCGGCTTAGGGACTTTTCGCGTTGTAGACAGTGCAGTAAGAGTGTACATATTACTATGGAGGGCATTGCACATACCTTGGACACACCTTGTACAGAGAGTAATACAGCCAGTGTTCAGCCAGTGTGTGTTATCGGCCCGTCAACGCAGCTTTTTTCCGCTCGTTTTGCAGCCAAATCAGGATCAACGCACCCTGTAGCGAGATGCAACTGTTGCACCACCGATTTTTAATATGACACAACTGTGGATCTCTAAGCGCGAGGCTGAAACAGGCTGTTTTGAGTTCAGGAACAACCAAAACCTTCACCAAAAGGATCATTTTTCTGCAAGAAGTTCCCTCGTCACGCATCAGTTTATGTCGCGAGTGTGGCTCTAATCCTGCAGACAATGGCGTGCTCCAAGACTCTCCACAGTGACGCGATAGAGCGATAGTGCGACAGTGCGATAACGCATGGGGCTGCATCTGCGATAGAGTAGAGAAGCATTTGTTGACGCTTCTTTGCAAGGCAACCCTCCTCATGACTCGCTTCAAGGCGCGTCTCAGTGAGTTCACCGTCTAAGTTTTAGCGTTTTCAGATTTTTTTTTTTTTTTGTTTAAGATTATTTTATGGTGCATCGTAGCGGCAAGTGCAAGCTTGCTTGGACGAATAAGCTTTTGCCTGCAAGGGCCCTCAGCAACTCATAAAGTATATATATACAGATATATATGTGGGGGCAAAGAGTGCGCAAGACAATAGATTGATACATCTTCTTTTCTTAAACTGTGATACACCATGTCTAAGATTTCGTCTACAGAAGAGCGCGATCGGACCCCGCCACCAACGGTGGACACGACAAAAAAGAACGATACTGTCGTTGATACCGAGTCGTTGATCTCCGACTCATCGACTCTTTTCGACGAGGGTGATTTTTCAAAGACCTACTTGGCCAAGTCAAAGGTAATCGCTGATGAGATAGATAGAATCGGTTGGGGGAAATACCACACTGGACTTTTCATTGTGTGTGGGTTTGGTTGGTACGCTGATAATGCGTTTCCAATTGTAGCCGGTTTGATTATGATTCAGCTAAACGAAGTGGATGGTGTTCATCGTATGTATCTTTACATTGCTTCCCTTTTTTTTTTTTTTTTGGTGTGCCTTGTCAATGCTACGCCGTGTGCATCGTGGCTTAGCAAAGGAAGCTATTTAGCCGCAATACTCTGACGCCTGCATGTACTAACATTAACCTCTAGTTCCCGGCCCAGACAAAGGTCCCTTACTCACGTTGGCACAGAACTTGGGTCTCTTTGCCGGGGCCTTCTTCTGGTCATTGTCGTCAGATATCATCGGCAGAAGATGGGCATTTGTCATCACGTTTTTGTTCATTGGTGTTTTTGCAACCATTGCCGGTGCGTCCCCTAATTTTGCAGCTTTAGGGGTATTTTACGCCTTACTTTCCACTGGCGTTGGTGGTTCACTCCCAGTGGACTCTGCTATTTACTTGGAATTCTTGCCTTCAAAGTATCAGTTCACCTTAACTATGCTTTCCGCATACTGGGCGGTTTCGCAATTGATTACCAATTTGGTGGCCTGGGGCTTGATTACAAACTACTCGTGCGATCCAAAGGCCGACGTTTGTCTCAAAAAGGATAACTGGGGATGGAGATACTTCATGTTCACCATGGGTGGCTTAACCTTGTTGATGTTCCTCACTAGATACATTTTCCACATTTTTGAGTCCCCCAGATTTTATTTGGCGAGGGGTGAAGACGAAAGGGCTGTTGAAATTGTTCACAAAGTGGCCAAAATCAACGGCAAGACGTCAACTTTGACTGTGGATGAATTGAGTGCAATTGATCGCCTTGACCTTGATGGAGACTTGGCAGAGTCTGCTGCTAAGTCTCCGAAGGATGCAGCCCCGGGTAATGAGTTGCTCAAGGCCAAGATACTGAGGTTCAACTTGTCTCACTTGCGACAATGTTTCGGGTCCAGAAAGTTGGCCCTATCTTCTGGGTTGGTTATTTTCACTTGGGGGCTCATTGGATTAGCTTTCCCGCTTTATAATGCGTTTTTACCAACATATTTGCACAACCACGGATACGCAGACAAAACCTTGAGCACCAGAGAAACATACCGTAATTCGCTTATTATTTCGGTGATGGGGATCCCAGGTTCAATCATTGGGGGTATTTTGATTGAAACCAGGGTTGGCAGAAAGGGAATCTTGTTAGGGCTGTTAATTATCACAGGAGTGGTGCTTTTCGGATCTACAACAGCCAAAAATCCCAACGCATTTTTGGGATGGAATTGTATCTTCAGTTTCATCACTGCAATTATGTACGGAGTACTTTACGCGTACACTCCGGAAGTGTTCCCCGCCAAGATTAGAGGTACAGCTGTTGGATTGTGTGCATCATTCAACAGAATCTTTGGAATTTTTGCACCAATCATCGCCATGTTCGCAAACTTGACCACTCCGGCCCCAATCTTTGTGAGTGGTTCATTTTTCTTGGTCTCAGGTGTGTTGGTATTTTTCTTCCCTTACGAACCAAGAGGTAAGCAATCGTTGTAATCATGTGTTAACATTGTTAGGATGTAGTGCCCGCCTCGGGAGAGGGCGAGCAACCATGTAAGGTAACCCACAATGAAGCAGAATCAATTTCATACTGTTTTTTGCAAAGTATGAGACACTGCTGACGCGGGATACTCGGAGTCACTCATAGATAGATCGTTCAAACTGCACTGGGCCATGCCGTATGTCGTATAATGATCTTCTTTAATATATTTATTCATATAGTTAAAAAATAGTAACTGTATCTTTTCAAAAGCATAATCTACAGCTATCCAGCGGTTGACTATATCAAATGTAGTATGAAGCTTGTCGTAAGGCTGCATATATTCTGCGTCTACTATCTTAACAAAGGTGAATACTCGGTAATTTTGCACAGTTCGTCAACGTCGCCACCTACAACCACAAGCAGTTTGGGCCTGTTTGAATCCAGCTTGCCCAAAGTACTCTCGCTGATCCGACTACCAATAATTGCACAGTTTCAGTGATTTCCCCAGAATATAGTACCGGGGTATCGGCACTCAATATTCCCTTGTGACAAGTTATTATATACAAAGTAACCCGTATACGAATACACCTACCCACAAATCGGGTCTACCCCAATTATATTACTGATACACTGAACCACATAACACGTGCTGGACAAGAGAATGTCACTCGGTTATTGCACTTTTCATGTAAAACGATTAGTTCAATACCTGCTTCGCCCAAAGTATCGGTTTAAAGCTGGGATATGTTTCGGTTTGGTCATAGTATGATAAGCACCGAGGTCAACTCGAAAGACATGTCCCTCTTCTTGAGAATAACGCTAATGAACTTGAATATAATGGCCGCAGTACAGTTCACCAGCAACATGGAACTTGTTTTTAGCAAACTGAAAGAGTTCTGAAGACTAGCTGCAAAAAGACGAACTCATGCTTGTGCGGGTTGCTTTTTTGGCTGCTGCGTGAGACGGCTGCACGGGGTTATTTCTTCCACTAGATGCGCTACCACTATCGCCCCTCCCCGGGATACAGGTCCCAAGTCGCTATTGGTGCAGTAGAAAGCTAGTGGCATGAATTACCCAAATGGCGCTAGCCTCAACGGTGTTGTTGCTCTCTCGAGGCTACCAGCCAGGATCACTTCCCCGGATACATTGGCCTAATTAGGCGAAAAATTGCGGGCGATTGCGAACACTTCAAAGAAGCAATATCGGGACTCAAGTCTGGCTTCTCACATTGCCCTCTCTTCTTCCCATTCCCAAACTTCGATGTCGTTCATAGTAGAATCCAAGATTGCTCAATTTGGTGGCAAGTTGCTCAAGTTGTCGCACGAGTCCAATGCCACGCGCACTAAGATGGCCGTTAACGTGTTTCTTCCCCCAGCAGCGCTTGCCGACGGTGCTTCCAAGGTGCCAGTTCTTTTGTACCTCTCTGGGCTCACATGCACGCCCGATAACGCTTCCGAGAAGTCCTTCTTCCAGTACTTTGCCAGCAAGTATGGGTTTGCCATAGTTTTCCCGGACACATCGCCGCGGGGCGCAGGGATTGCCGGGGAGGACGACTCGTGGGACTTTGGAACTGGTGCAGGGTTCTACGTCGACGCAACCGAAAAGCCATGGAGCACAAACTATAACATGTACACGTACGTGCACACCGAGCTCCCGGAAAAGCTCAGCAAGCAGTACCCACAACTTGCTCTCCACGATAATATTGCCATTACCGGCCACTCGATGGGCGGGTACGGAGCGCTCGCAGGGTTCTTCAAAAACCCAGGCAAGTACAAGTCCGTGTCTGCATTCGCACCCATAGCTAATCCGCTGAAATGCGCCTGGGGCGAGAAGTGTTTCGGCAACTATCTCGGCCCGGACAAGAGCAAGTGGCTCGAATACGACCCGACACACTTGGCGGGCACCTACAAGGGCCCCACGCCAGACATTCTCATCCACCAGGGCGCGCTGGACGGGTTCTACGCCAAGGATCACCAATTGCAGCCTGAAAACTTTGTTGAAGCTACAAAGGCTGCCGGATACGGGGGGCATGTGGACTTGCGGGTGGTGGAAGGGTACGACCACCTGTACTTTTTTATCAGCTCGTTTGTGGAAGACCACGCAAAGTTCCATGCCAAGCACTTGGGCTTATAGCAGCCAGATGGCGTCCGTGGGTGTCGCTTGTAGACGGTAAGATATCTATTTAGTAATGTATGGAGAAATTATGTATACGCAGTCGGGCTTGGGGTCACGGGAGGCTGCTGGAGCACGCACACTGCTCGGTGGGCGGCGGACACCTACATATCGTTATCGTAAATATCGTCTCAATTGAGATGCTCTCTCTCGCCTGGAGGCGCCGCCGGAGGTTCAAGGAGAAAATAGACTCTGATGCTCTGCGCCACTCATTAGAGTCCCCCTGCGGGTGGAGACTGTTCTCCGAATGCCTAAAGATTAGACGTGACAGGGAGATCGTTGGCCTAGAGGTCGAAGAACTTGGCCTCCCACGCGTCGCACCACCTGATTTTGTTCTCGTTTAGGCGGTTGACGCTGCGCACCTCGCGGACCAAGGTGCGGCATCCGGACTCTACACCCCTTGCGTATTCCTCAGCTTCCTCGTCAACTGCCGCGTTCATCGTAAGTGCACCGATAAGCTTGTCTGTGTTTGCCACCACAGTTTTCTGGGTGGCAAAGATCTTGTCGACTGTGTTACCGTCGATTGCAGGTGAGAGGGATTTCAGTATGGACCCCAACAAGAGTTTCACAAGGCGGAACTTGTTGAGCCATTTCGTAGCGTACTGGCGGAGTTCTTCAAGATCTTCTGCCGGTATTTCTGGTGGGTTTTCACCGAAATCATCACTGTCGTTTCCCTCATCATCACTGAACCCGTCATCGAGCCCAAACGGATCGTCCAGCGCAGCCTGTGGGTCGTTGGCCCACTCCTCGAACTCATCGAGCCCGTCGTCCACAAAGGCAATGCTGCGCTTGAGCTTTGCCGTGAGTACCCCGAGCTTTCCTTGCTTAAGAACGCTGTTGAGTGAGTCGCAGTGTGTCCACACGAGACCGATCGACACGAGGCGTGTAGACCCGGCGTCGCTTGAAGTGTCAGTAGACGGGTCGCGGGCTGCAGCTCCACCTGAGGTCTCTGGTGCGCCATCTGAAATAGCACGCAACTCACCAGCCAAGGTCTTGAGCGCAGTAACCATCAACCGCACCACGTCCACCAACTCGTCGAGGAAGACTCGAGAAACCTCCTTCGCTTGCAACTGCACGAGCACAGACACCAATAGTATCACGCTTTCTGAGAGCTTCTGAAAAGTATTGTACGCTGTGGTCAATTCTCGAGCTAGTGTAGACGGCTTGAAGATGATCCCCACCTTGGTGGTGTGTGCTCTGACGAGCTGGCTGAGCTTAGCAAGCTCCTCTAGTGGGTTGGCTACATTGGCGGCCGGGAGCTGCTTCGATGTGGGCGCGCTGCCGCCCAACGAGAGAAGCCAAAAGTCTGCGGCCTCTTCAAATGAGTCGAGTAGCTTCAAAAGCTCCGTTTTGGAACGATACATGCTAGCACTCAGTCGGAGGTGTCTGATCCACTAGCTCGGGTGGTCTTCGATGAGATGCGTTTATGTGGGTCATTATATGCAGGAACACAAATGGCTGCAAAGTTTATACTATGGGCATGAAGTGGTCCGAGCGTCCCAACCCCAGACTAGCTGCAGCCACGAAAGATTCTACGCTTGAAGCAGCTATTGTATACTATTCTATCTGTATCACCAGTCATCATCGTCGTCTTCGCCGTCGCTTCCTGCCACCTTTTCTTTTCTCTTGTTGAGAGCGAGTGCAAGCGCGTCAGCGAGGTTTCCTGGCGGTCCTGCGGCAGCAGCAGCAGCACCGCCGCCCGTGGAAGCGGCAGGTTTCTCGCCCTTTGCTTCTTGGAGCAAAACGCTTGGTCTCTCCAAATTGGACTTGTCAGTCTTTTTGAGGGCACCGAGCCCCGCGCCCCGAATAGATGCGAGAAGCGCGTCTCTTCCTGGGTCGCCAGTAAGAGCCGCTGGTGGTGGTGCTGCCAGTCCAGCGTCAAAAGATGTTGGCGGTGGAGGCGGCGGAGGTGGTGGTGGCACACCCCCCGTGCTGGTACCCATTGGCGGGAGCGGTGGTGGTGGTGGAGGCCCGCCCGCGGCACCAGCTGGGGGGAGAGGTGGCGGCGGGGGAGGACCACCCGCACCCCCTGCAGGAGGGAAAGATGGTAGTGGTGGTGGTGGAGGCGGGCCATTTGCTGCTACAGTGGGCGGAAGCGGCGGTGGTTGTGGCACATACTGTTGCTGTGGCGGCTGCTGGTGCATTGGTGGCGGCTGGTACGCATGTTGCTGGAAAGCGGGTGGCGGAAGGGTGGCAGCTGGTGGAGTTGCCGCTGCCTGCCTTGATCTTGGCGGAGGCGGCGGCGGTCCGCCTCTTGCGCTTCTTGGCGGAGGAGGAGGTGGCGGCGTGCCACTGGCCACTCCATGTGGAGCGCCCAAAGCGTTTCTTGGAGGAGGCGGTGGGACCGGTCCTCGAGACGGAGGAGGCGGCGGCGGGACTCCCCCTGCACGTGGCGGAGGAGGAGGTACACCAGCTCGAGCAGGTGGCGGTGGCCCCGGTAAGCGTCCAGGGAGAAGCGGTGGCGGACCGGCACCTATGGGCGACGGAGGCATAGGCCGATGTTCGGCTCCAAAAGATGGGGCTGTGCCCGGCACAGGACCCAGTTTGTGTGGAGGTAAGGCATTTACTGGAGGTACTCTGAATTGATAGTGCGGACGTGTCGCAGCGGTTTCCAGAGGCACCGAGGGCGGTGTGTCTACTTGGGAGTCATCCGAGGACTCTCCAGGGCTATACAGAGCCACTGGTGGTGCGTGTGGTGCTGGAGATGGGGATGGAGACGGAGACGGAGAAGCGGCAGCGGTCGCTGCCGCCATATTGTACGATGCATCTTTTTCTGGCGGCGGTGGCGGTGGCGGAGGAGCCTTATTCTTTTTATTCAAACTGGTGACCGTGGATGCGCGCAGAGGCAGCGCAGATTCAGCACCACTAGCAGCAAAGGACTCGTGCTGGTGCTTAAGCTTGCGCGGGATTGGGGGCTCAAGCCCAACAAGCGGACCGCCCTGCTTGGCGATATAATCCTTGATGAACTGCCTGTTATCAGCGATCATATCCTCCGAGATCCCGGCTGCTGCCAACTCTGCGTAGAGAGAGCGCCACTCGGGAGGCGGCACGTCGTCGTAGTAGAGCACACCTTTGGCACGGCGCAGCCGCTGTGCCGTGTTGACATCCACGTACTCTCCGCGAGGGCCAGGCGCAGCAGGGGCGTCTGTTTTGGTGGCCTTCAAACGCACTGCGTTTTTGTTTGTAATAGTGGCCTTGGAGCCATGCTTGGTACGACCAGTAAGCCGCTTGTAGAAGTGAGCGGCATCGTTGGAGTCCTCAAAAAGTAGCCCGGCGAGACACTCTTCCAACTCGAACGTGTGGAAGAACTTCCTGTCTTGGTGGTACTCGAAATCTACATACAATTCCTGATCCCATACAACTCCCCGATTGCCGATAATGTCTACAAGCTTAAGGAAAAACGTATGGCCGACCAAGTCGTCGACCAAGGTGATGGCTCCAACAAGCTCAGTGTACTTCCATTGAGTGGGGTCTGGGTACGCTATGTATAGGCGAGCGACGGTGGCATCGATGATCTTGTTGTTTGCCTTTGGGACTGCCCGCTTGATCTTTTCTTTGTCAGCGGTGGTGAGGATCGCCATCGCTGGGTGGGGGTGCCGGGTGCACTAGAGCGACGAAGTAAAGGTGGTCCAAACAGGGTGTGCTGGTGGGCTCGAAACGGAGGAATCACCAGCTGGCGCTCGGCAATTCTGGAATCAGTCGCGTGTCGCTCCGTAAACAGCAGACACTGAAGAAAATCAGAACAGAAAGACCCTTTTAGTCTCTAGTCTGGCAGTATCCTCAAGCACGTCCTGCTCAATGGCTGACGTCTCTCCCTCTCGTGCTGTCGCTGCCACCCCGCGGGTGCCTGTACTGCCAATAGAGAGGCACGTGACCAATACTGCACAGCGTCCCCCTGCGATCCATCCACGCTGAGCTCACAGCAAAAAAAAAGTGCACCCAGATTGGTCTTCTCCCTTTTGCTCACACAACAACTAGCAGCGCATACACAATGTCCGGACGCCAAGGTGGAAAAGCTAAGCCTTTGAAGGCCCCTAAGAAGAAACAAGAAGATTTGGACGATGAAGACTTGGCGTTCAAGGCCAAACAGAAGGCTGACGCCGCTGCCAAAAAGGCCATGGCCGAAAAGGCTAAGGGAAAGGGCCCACTTATTGGAGGAGGAATCAAGAAGAGTGGCAAAAAATAGTTAATACCTGCAAATACATGACTTCACCGATCACTGACTGTAGATATATACTGCTTTGTAAAGACAAACAACGGTGCTAGTAGCAAAAAGATGCAGCAAAAAAAAGACGACCTCGGTGAGGATCGAACTCACGATCTCAAGATTAACAGTCTTACGCCTTAACCAGCTTGGCCACGAAGTCGCTTTCTTGTCTTATCGATTTTCCCATTCGTACAGACCAAGCATTGTCTTGATCAATGTGTAGTTGCCTAAGTGTGGTGCCAGGTTCTAAACATACACCTTTGGGGCAGAACTGGAGCTGGATCACCTCTTAGTTACCGTTGGAATGATTTTGGGAGCCCAGCATGGTAACCCGGCATATCTGGGTCGGCCATGACGCTACATACTCGTATATGGTCCGCCATGCCTTCGTGGAAGCCGTTGGAGTGTTCAGCATTACCAGCTTCAGGATCAGTGCTATATCAGAAAACCCACGCAACACACTGGCACCTACAGTTTGGCCTGGGCAGAGCAGCACCAACCTAGCACATTTTGTCGGCTGCGAATGCTGCATCCAGGCTTGCGTGCAGTATACCACGTGATCGGAAGTACCGAAATTTTTTTCACTTTTAGCGACGGGTGTGCACCAACAGACCCAACAGCTGGGAGGGAACAGACCATTGGGATGCCAACGCTTCACAAATTCGCCAACAACGTGCGCAAGCACAAGTCGCTCATCGACAAGAACCTTGCGGCCAACTTGGTCCGCCACGAGTATGTTGTCACGGGAAATGTCAAGGCCAAACGCGCACAGGCTAGGATCGAATCGTTTCTTGCCAAAACCTTGGATGTAGAGCGTGCTCCTGGCCGTGCACAGCTCCCTCTCTCACAGCGGATAGCAGAGAATCGCTTTCTCGACAAGTTTCTTCAGCCCGCAGACAAGGTGGAGGTGGCTGCGAAGATCCTCACCCAGTTGGATGGCTTGGCGGCGGGCACCGCCGACAGCGCTGCCAGCGAAAACGGTGAGTCCGGTGAAGCTTCTGTTGTTGGAGCTAGTGCACTTTCGCCACAACGCCGGCACGGATTCACGCGGGTGCTCAAGCTCGAGCCCCGACTCGGACTCGATAAGGCTCCGCAGTCGGTATTGGAGCTTGTGGATTCGGAGTACCTGATATTCTTGTGGTACATAGCCAAAACGGTGGCACGGTTGGAGTTGCAAGGATTACCCTTGGACGAATTAACACTGCACAACGTAAAAAAGTTAACGCAGTTCAAGACCGCAGGTGAGACACAGTTCCGCGCGGCAGTGGAGCGGTGCAAAGTGGAGTTCTTTCTGTACAACCCAGAGACAAAGGAGGTGGAGGATGCGGCGATACGCGAGCACCTCGCGCGCAATGTGCCGAACAAGTTTGAAGGCGAAGGCTCGCTCCTCCGCTCGAAAAAGTACAAGACGGTACTGCGCGAGCAGCGTCCTGGGTTCGAGTTGCCCAAATCACCCTTTTTAAAGCAGTAGTCGAAGCAATAGCTTTTGCCACTGCCCGTCCCCAGTGCATCGCCGTAGTAGACTCACGGATACAGAGCAGTCTATTGTACATAGTAATATACTTTCCGGTAGTATCAGTGTAGATCAAAGCAGTGTTTGGTGTAAGTTAGGAACAGAGGGCCAAAGTTCAGATCTGGTGAATGATGGTGGAGAATGTGGTTGAAAGATTCTTTGCGGCTCTTCGGTTCAAAGCATTCGGTTGCGAACCCTCAGCTCCACGACCTCAGTCGACGACGTGTTTCAGTCGTTACCGTCCAGAGTACAGAGGTGGCCGGCTTCAGGACAGTTTAATACTCAACTTGTGTCATCTCGACTACACAGGCAGTAGAGGGGCGTACGTCCCTACTAGGCCCGGCCTGCTAGCCTACTGGGCCCGGCCAATGGGTCGTTGCTTGAAGGAGTGTCCACAACGGAGTTACCATGCAACAGAGCCAGCTGCAGAAGGCAGACACTCCATTTGGCCATTCCATAGGAACTACTCGCGGGCTGTTCTTATACATTGAGACTTTCAGATCTGTCGTGCCGCTAACCACCGGTCGCATCATTTCAACACAGCGGTCTATGGAGTGGAGCGCTGTACTAAGGACCCATCTAGGTCTCCGTCTATATGTCGACAGGCTTCACTATATAAGTATTACACCTAATAACCAGTAAACAACCGGTCATAACAACCCTGTACTCCTTTGGCTCACTGTGATGCTGTCCCCGGCGTTGTACACTTTTTGCAGCCTGTGGGCTGGAACCGTTGAACTGCATCCTGCATCGACTCCAAGAGATCGTACTGCATGCAGCCCATCGGCCAAGTGTAGGACAAACGGCTGATTCAAATGGCCGACAGCTCTCGGCCACGACAGACTGATACTCATCAATGTGGTGGTACGGCAACTTTAAGCCACGTGGAAAGACCGCACTTATCATCGGCGGCTCGCAAGGCATTGGCGCTGCGTTTGGCGCCCAATTGCACGCGGCTGGCTGCTCAGTGGTGCTTGTTGCCCGGACCGAGCTGAAGTTGCAGTTGCAGAAAGAAGCGATAGAGCGTGCGGCCAGCACATCCAGCACCAGCGACGACTCCAGTGCACCAGCGACCGTGTCGTACCTTGCGTGCGACGTCACAGACTACGATGCGTGCGTGAAGCTTTGGGACACGCTTTTTGAGCGCGGGCAGGACCCGGACTTCATTTTCTGTTGCGCTGGTCTGTCGACGCCCAAGTTGTTTGCGGACTTGAGTGCAGCGGAGCTCAGCGCGGGTGTGTCGACGAACTACACCACTGTGATCAACGTGGTGCATTCCGGGTTCAAGCGCCAGATACGCCACGAGGCTGAGCTTGCTGGTGTTGCCCCCGGAGCAGTGCTGCCGTTCACGTTCAAGCCACGCCACCTTGTTCTCTTCTCATCGGTGGTTGCGTTTTACCCCTTCATTGGGTACGCGGCGTACGGGCCTGCAAAAGCCGCAGTCCAGGCGCTTTCAATCACCCTTCGCCAGGAACTTGGGCCGTACAACTACCGGGTGACGTGCACGTTTGCTGGGAACTTTGAGAGTGAAGGGTTCGCTGAGGAGCAAAAGACAAAGCCCGAGATAACCAAAACAATTGAAGGCCCGTCGTCGCCCATTTCGCCAGCAGCCGCAGCGGAAGTGATGCTCAAAAGGCTCGACCAAGGATACGACACAGTCACAACTGACTTTATCGGATGGGTGTTGGGAAGCTCGGTGCTCGGGGTGTTGCCACGGACATGGAGTGTGTTGCAGATCCTCGTGAGTTTGGTGTTCTCCATTGTGGCACCCGTGGCAAACTGGGTGGTGTACCAGGACGTGGTGAAATTCTACCGCAAGCGCGACGACGAGCTCCGTGTCGTGGCTACAGACGGCGCGGGAGACACGCTGGAATCCAAGCTGAGTGTGGATGTCACCTCCGAAGCGGTAGACGCGACCGAGTAGCGCTGTCTACGACTAATATAAGAAGATATGTACACATATATATGCATAATACTACTAACATAGGCCGGAAGAGGGCTCACTGTGTATCCCCGTGGCACGTCTCCTGAAGATTGGTGGCACGTCTCCTGAAGGGTTTCTATGATCTCTGGCTTGTTGATGCCCACGTACGATACCCCGCATTGCACCACCGGAAAGCTCCACAAAGGAGTCTCCGGAACCTTGGTACCTCAGTGGCCCTGAAGACTATGCCTGAGGCATCTACGAGCCCGCCCGTGGCTGGTAGGCGCCTCCTCCTATTCCCATTGGTTCCTTTACAGACGCAGACTACTCTCTTGCAAACCATCACTAACTATCGTACATTTCTACTTATGCAACGCCTACTTGCGTGCCTCGGTAACAACAGACTCGGCCACCTTGTTGGTCAAGTCTGATATCTTGCGGTCCACAGACACCCCCCAGCTATACCAGTTGATGCTGTACACCCAGTTGACCATGGTGATGATTTCGTCGTTCCAGATGTCACGCGCAGTCTCCCCAAAAGTTCTGGTGGTCAAACTCACGCTGTTGTCCACGGCAACAGGCTTGGCCACGCCCTTGTCGGAAAGGATTCTGTCGGTGATCACGGTGTTGGCGCTGCGAAGCTGTCTCGACACAAACTGCTGGTTCTTCTCAATGTACTGTCCTGTGTAGTACGTCAATGACGCGGTGAGAAGCACCCCGCCGAGAAACCCGTGTATTCTTCCGCCCATGGTGTGTGTTGCTCTCTGTGTGTGGGTCAACTAGCACTGTGCCTGGGCTTTTCACAACTTTTTGATTGGCGTGCCCGCGCGCGCACCAAATGGCCGCAAAACGTCCCCGCGAGTGCGAGTGCGAGCGCGAGAATGCGGCGTGGAGTGCGCGCGCACAGCGCCGACTCTGGCCAGAAAGCAGCCCTCTAGCTGAAGAAGAGACCATAGGGCTCAACGGGGGTGTTCTCTATGTTGTTTATTATATATACAAGTGGCTACTATGGACACGGTGCCCCTACTCGACCTCTTCTGGCTCTCCCTCGCGCAAGTAGTGGCCGATGGCTCTGCGCAAGAACGGGAGCACTTCAATCTTGTCGAGGGCAGTGCGTACGCCAGCCTCTCTGATTTCTGCCACTTCTGCCACGGCTTCTGCTGGGGTTTTGAGCAAGAACGGGAGCTGTTCCACGATGCTGGTGATGGGCTCGCTTGCTACGACATCAGGAACCTGTCCGCCCTGTTGCGTGTACCGTGTGTACTGCAAGTCTGCATTGTACGCCACACCGTGAACAAACCTCACGTCGATATCGTGTTCCACATCCACCTCCAGGATGTCTGGACGGATACCAAAGATTGCAAACTTGAGTCTGTCGAGCTTCTCCTCCAATTCGATCGGAGTCTCATGAGCTGCTTCCGCATCCTCCGACGACTCGGGCGTGCTCGCACGCAAGTAACGTGCCCGGAACGAGCGCAAGTATTGCTGCTGCTGCTTTTCCAAGAGCTGCACGCGCTCGTACGCGGTTTGACGCTCGAGCAAAACTGCCTTCACCCGCTTCTGTACGAGGGCCAAGTCCGCATCTATGTCTATGTGACGGTTCAAAAAGGCGTACTCAAAACTCTGAGCCAACCGGATCTCGCGCCCAATCACATTGCGCTCTTTTAACGCTTCGTACCAGATTTGTTGCAAGTCCACGAACGACTTGCGACGCAATTCTGCCATGGTCCATGGCCGTGACTCGATCTCTTGTACGGTTGCCTGGTCGCGGAACGCCACTTTCAGCTTGTTTCCCTCTGGGAAAAACTGCCATAAGGGGTGGGTGTCGGGCACATCGAAGTTTTTGTGCGTAGGTGTCACGGGGGCTCTGAGTTTGATTTGGTCCGCATCTTCGGGGAACGCAAGTGGCTTCGAGCGTGCTGCGCGTGCCACCGTCGTCTGAAACTGACGGGTGCTGCCTACCACAGGTCGTCCTGATCTAAACATACCGGGACGTGCAGTGTTGTGCGTGGAGATGGGAGGAGTAAGACTTGGTGCTGCTTCGTGCACACTCCCACGAGTTTCTAGAGCAGTATGAAATTTTTCAATCCTGCACCTATTTCCGGTCGTGCGGTGCACAGGATTTTATCGTGTGCGACACCGCTTGGGGGCAGCTGAGTACAAGGCACAAGGGCGTGTGGTGAGAGTAGTGGGGGGACTCAGAGTGCCTGTAAACACAACTTTTCCCCATGTCTTCGGTCCAGACAGAACAACAGTCACAAGAACCACTCGATTTGATCCGGTTTCAGCTTGACGAGCCCGTGCTCGTAAAGCTCCGGGGAGCACGCGAAATGAAGGGCAAGCTCCAAGGCTACGACTCCCACTGCAACATGGTGATTTCCGACGCAGAAGAATACATATACGAAGTCAACGGCACCAGCGAGCCCGTGGTGAAAAAGACCGAAATGGTTTTTGTGAGAGGCGACTCCGTCATCTTGATCAGCCCACTCAACTAGAGCAGCATGTACACTAGGAGGCTTTGCCTCGCGCCCTGCGATACGCATGGTATTATACATAGTCTATATTATACGAATCCCGCCATTTGCTGTAGCTCCAGTAGTAGGAGCGATTTGTTCCTCTGAGATCCAGCTTCTCGTGGAGAGGCTGCCAGTGGTGGGGAGTCTCCCAGCGGCTCTGCCGACACCTAGTGACCACTCGTCGATCTATTGCGTCTCGGCAGGAACAGCTCCGTTGAGGTGGAGCCACTTGGGGTGATGTAGGAGATTTACCCTGGCTCCTGAAAGCCCCGCTAGCTGGCTTCGGTCACAAGGCCCTACTGGATCGCCTCCATTGCCTCCTTTATCACATCCAACTTTTGCGCGTTCGCACTCCAACGTGCACGCGCTTCCGCGCCGCTCTCAATCAAGTCCTCCACGCTTCGGAACACGTCTTCGATCATCTGGTCGTATTCCGCCACTGTGTGTCCTCCTGGCTTGTCTTGGGACCCAAAGGTCTTCCCCGTCAGTGCTACATCGTACACATATTTGCCGCCCTCGAGCCTCTTCATCGACTTCCCGTTCTCCAAATACTCGTCCAAGTATCCACGCACAGCCACTTGTCGCTCTTCGGGCACCCGCAGTGCAAGCCGCGTCTCTATTCCAGCAAAAATCTCTTTGAGCTCCGCCACATCAAACACAAGGCCTCGAAGATTGATATCCTTGTCTGCAGCAGGCGTAGATGCACTTGCTGTGGGGGCAGTAACTGAGTTGCCGTCTGGCTCCTGGAGCCGCCCACTGCGCACCAACCAGGGGAATTTCTTCGCAGTTCTGTGATCCAATGCAGCTGCAAACGATTCCAAGAGCAGCCGCATGTCATCCACGAGAGGTTTCTGTACCGTCGTCAAGTTTTCAATCTCTTCTTGTAGTATTTTGTTTTCCTGCTCGAGTTGAGCGAGATGAGCTCCTAGTGCTGCGGTTTCGGTGAACCGCACCCCGCTAATCTCCTCCTGCCTGAGAAGGAGCGTTTCAACGTGAAGGGAGTACAGTTCTCGGCACTTATCCAACTCATACTGTAGCTGCTTTATCTTGTGTGGGGCAGGCGCATCGCCAAGCTCCAAAATGGCCTTTCGTGTGGCAAGATACTGCGACGCGACACGGTCGTAGTTGAAGATGAACGTGGCAATCGCCTCGTCGATCAAGGCTTGCTGCTTTTCAGATACCGACATGGCTATGTGAATAATCTGAGCTCTTTCCCTGGTCCTCGGTGCTCTGAGTTGAAAAACCCTTTGGAGGTGTATGCAGGCACTGTTTTGGCTGCAACAAGAAGGAGTCTTGCAAAAAGACGGGAAGCGTGAGAGAGTAAGAGGTGTGGTAATGGGAAGGGGGGATGGTTTTAGAGAGAGATATGTGACCTACGAAGGAAGAAACTGGCGCGTTCATTATGTTTGGTAGTGAAAAGTGTTTTCGTTGCCATTTATTGGGGACCGCTCCTAACTCGATATTCAGTGGAGGACAGCGAAAAGAGTTGTTCTCCTGAGGAGGAATCGCTGATATCAGTCTGACGGCTGGTATTGTCAATAAGTTGTGATTTCTATTTACCGTATGTCACATACACGGAAGGTACTAAACACCAACAACAACGGACACGCCAGACGTACGTCAAAAAATAGTCTTTGGCTCCTAGCACCCTCCAGCCTCTGGACTAGTGGTTTGCACCGATTGCCCATCCGAGCCCAGATACAAACAAATTCGAGAGCTTCTCTGATGCCTGGTGTGTTGTATGGGTCGCATCATGCACAATCTCAGTAGCTAAGGAGCCAATATTCTTGCCATGACTGCTTCCTCGTCTGCCTTCCATCGAGAGCGAGTTTGTGGCCGGGTCGAGCGTGCGCTCTGCTTCAGCGGTATACCACTCATCAATCTCCCTATTGAGCTTACTAATCTGTGTCAAGACGAGCTTGCTGTTATCGGTGGCCGCCAGGCGACCAACCTTAAGTAGGAGAGAAAGTATTTCTCGTTGTTTGAGAAGCACATCCACGCGTGCACGAGTCTCTTCGGGCAGGAGTTCTTCGGTATCAAACCAGCTCGGTGATACGTACTTTCCCACTTGGTAGAATGTAAGCCACGCGCGGGAAAGTGTCGAGGCGTCGTTGGTTAGGTGCGTGAAGAGCTCGAGTGATTTTGTGTAGGCAAATGAAAAGTTATTATCAATGAGGGCAGATTCGATACACGCAGAGAGAAGAGGAGCAATACTTGTTCCATCACTGTTGTTTTTGTTGCTGCTGTTGCTGCTGTCGCCGCTGCTACTAGCTAAGCTGGAATCACCGCTGTCTGAATCGGCGGGACGCGCAGCCAACACCAAATCATTCAACACTCTGTACAACTTTTCATAAGCCAAATACAGCTTTGGGTTCTGCTCCAAAATCAACGTTATCAAGTCCATTGGCGAGTTTCCCTCGGTCCCGCTCGTGTAATGTTTTAGTATCTGTGATGGCGTAACGGGCACCCCTCGCGAAATGACAATCTTGAAGTTTTTCATGTTCAAGATAGCCTTCAAAAGGTGCTTGATGCGGACTATTTCGCCGCGCAGTGCGGGTGCAAGCTCCGGAGAAACAGTGTCAAAAAGAGGAACAATCTGGACACAGATGTGCAACTTTCCAATCTTTTCGTTGAGATTCGTCGAGAGGTGGAAGAGCTCCCAAAATGCATCATGAAGGCATTGAAAGTAGAGCAGAGGTTCAAGATGAAGTCGTCCAGAACGGTAAAGCTGATCTGTTGTGGAGAAGAGATGGGCTGAGAGAAGCCGTGAAACTATAAGTTGGCGGAGCCCAAGGGCGGCGTTGTTATCTGCAGCATCTTCATCTTGGTCGTTGCTAGACTCTGACGGTTCGAAGGTGCTCACGAAAAACTCCAAGCTCTCCAAAACCAACTCCCAATTGGTCTCATTCACACTGCCCATTATTTTCATTGCCTCCTTTTGGAGTTGGTCGTTACCAGCGTTGTATTTCAATTCCACGAAATCGTGAATTGTGAGTCTTGTTGTCGGGTAGAGCTTCTCACACACATCGATTATTCCGAGGAGGAGTTCGGGGCTCAGGTAGAGCTGGGCAGTGGACTCGTCCTCGAGGAAGTCGCTGTACAGAGTGAAATTTTTCTTTATGAGATCACGCATCACTTGTGGCGTGGGTGCTCCCGCTCCCTCATCTGTCTCGTAGTTGCTCAAGGCAGAACGCATTGAGTCATAGAGACGTGCATTCTCTACTGTGGTGGACCCCTGCGGAGCCCATATCGTATAGTAGTAACAAGCAGCCAAGTAGCTGCGCTGGACTATGGCAGTTCCACAAGTGGGTGGATACTGCTGCTGGAGCGCCTGAAGAGCACGCGCCCACAAGCGGTAGCTGTTGCTCAAATCGCGGTCACTGTTGAAGAACAACCAGTCCACAAGAGGCTCAAACTGGTTGTCGTTGTATACGAGGTAAGGGAGAATCACGTGTGAAAGCATTTCTACCGAGTTGCCCTCATACACAGGCTTAATGAAGACGCTGAACTGATCGCGAAACGAGAGCTCTAAAAGCTCGTTGTACGATGGTGTATGCAGAAGGGCGTCCGCAGGAGCAGACGCAGACAGATTTCGCTTGCCCAAAAAGTACGCAGTGGGCTTGAATACACCACGATACCACGATTCAAAGGGCTCGTACCCGTGCAAGAGCGTGAAATATGGCTCGAATTTATTGTCGAAGGAGGTTATGTAATTCGACAGCCAGCGTACTTTGCTCTGGACGAATTCAAACACGAGCTGTCTATCAGCATCGGTAACTGATTTGGCATTGGAGTCAACCCCATCGCCAGCGTGCTGGTCAGTGTGGAGTCCGAATTGGGCAGATGTGGATCGCGTGTCAGCTACAACATCACGAGCAGACTGCTCTATTACTGGAGTTGGGAGGGGCCCCGTGGGGTCTAAAGACTCGAGAAACTCGACAGCGTCATTAACATTAGGACCAGGTTCTGACACTGGGTCAGATTCAAGTGCTCCTGCTAACAACTTCGATACTATATGAGCCAAACGGTCCAGCGAGATACCCACTGCAGGGACATACACCAATAATAAGCCCAAGACATTGCCTAAAGTGAGGAACTGCGACTTGGGGGAAAGTCTGTGTGCTATGTAGTCTAGCGTGATGTCATCTAAAGCATTAATTTGAGCAGACGATGCAATGAGCGATGCAAGAGTAAGGTAGAGCTTGGCATCAGAGCCAATCTCAGACATGGGTGGTAGTGGAGAGGTTGGGCAGCAGAATGAAAATGTGTGTTTGTAGCAGCTGCTTAAAATCGGTTGCTGTCGATTTGAAGCTGCTAAATTTCGCGAACGCGGGGCTGACAGCTGCGAGCGTTATGGTGCCCAACACAGTTATGCCTCAGTTATGCCTCCCGTTACGCTTCCATTGGCATGGTCTTTCTCTCGGAATGGGGATGTCTTCGAAAGAGCTGCTCTTACAAGGGTGTCTCTCTAGTGATACCAAAACAGCTCAGTTCGGTCCACCAAGCGGTATGTCTTGGCTGCCTTTGATAGCATAATGGAATATCACACCCACACCGATACACAGGTACACACAGGGGACAGCTATCTACTCCGTTCCGCCAGGTCTATCGGCCGCAGACTATATACAGACAGTACTTCCAAGAGTTCAAAGGAGGTGTTTCCACAGAAATATTATGGTAACGTTTCTTCTCCCAGCGTTCGGCCGGTTCCTCCTTAGTTGGCTGCAATCACCGTGCAACGGCGCGCGCGCTCGCTAATTTTTCCAGGGGAGGTATCTCCGTTTGTTGCCCATCACCTTTTCCGCCTCCTACACACTCCTTCGCGTCTTCTTTCATAAACACTTTAGAGGAAAACCTGGCAGCCATTAACTGCGGTCTATTACTCACTACGCGTTCTAACACTCCCCATAATACCCCAAGTAGTGGGCACTACATCTAGAGTACGGCCCCGGATATAACTACTGGCTCAATCAACCCCGCCGTACCTTCTGCACGACTTGCCCTAAACTACTGGTTTTACCCTTCTTGTTTTGTGCAACCAAACGTGAAAAATCAAAGAGGGCTAGCTACTCCCGCCAAACAAGTATCCAGTGGAATATACAAAGCCACTGAACCTCCTTGTGTGTGTGCTGCTACTACATCTGACGCAGAAAACGCGTTTGTACACTGAATCAGCCCTTCTTCCGGCACTGTCGTCCCCACGCTCGCTGCTACGCGCCTGCCATCGCTTCGGCTTTAACTGGACTCACCCATGTTGAGGAGATCAATCGCCAGAAGACTGTCCAAGTTACCTATAGGAGTACCAGCCGCTAGATACGCCCCTGTTGTACCTTATATGTCCGCCGACACGAGCTACTGTTCCGAGTGCAGCTCGCCACCAAGGCTGCAGCGTCCCAACCCCAGACTAGCTGCAGCCACAAAAGACTCGGTTTTACCCACGAGTCTCTACAATTTTATCCAAACCACCCAATGGAGCTCGTCATTCGAGGGCAACGAAGATTCTGCTGTGCTTGTACGATCGTCACAGGATCATGAGACTGAGATACACCCGGCAAACGCCGTTCTCGCGGACTTTGACAACTCAGAGATTTTCTCCGATGACGATATGGATGTGGACCTAAACCCCATTAAGCCAGTAAAGACAACTCTCACAAAGTCAGAGCTGATATCGTTGGACGTGTCGCCTCTGGTGCAAGTGCCTCTGGAGGTTCCAATAAAGACTGTGCCTGTGATGCCGACAACCTCTCCATTTTGGAACCCGGCTGAGGCCCACGAGAAGGCAGAAGTCAGCCTGCCACATAATACGGCCCCCTCAGTAAGATCCAAGCCAGCTGCAGGGTCTCCTAGGGCATCCAAACCCACATACGGTTATGTGCCACTTGTATCGCCTGTGCGACTGAATTCGTCTTCCCAGCTTAACCATTCGTCACCGGTTCATAAACGCCCCAAGCATGATCCGGTGTCTGCAGTTCATGAGGTTTCAGAAGGTTTCATACATCGGATCCCGTCAGATGTAAAGATTGATTCGCCAGTACACCTGCCAGAGGCAGCGAGACGTCCTGCTGCTGCTGCTGCTGCTGCTGCTCTGGCCCTTGTACCCCCTCAAGTGCGTCAGTACACAACATCATCTCATACAATATACCTAGCTACTCAAAAGCAAGCAACGCCAGGCCCTGAAGCTTCTTCAGGTGCCTCCAGTGCCCTGCACGGGTTGTCTGAGCCCACGCCAACTGGCAAACTTGTCAAGCCCCTCATACTTTCAAAAGAGCAGGAGCACATTCTCCATCTCGCCAACTATGGTACTTCACTTTTCTATACGGGCTCGGCTGGTACCGGTAAATCTGTACTTTTGAAGTCAATCATCAAATCCCTCAAGACCAAATATGACGCCAGTGGCGTCGCCGTCACTGCGTCCACTGGTTTGGCCGCGTGTAACATTGGCGGTACCACGCTCCACCTGTTTGCCGGTGTTGGATTAGGGGAAGTCGATGTACAAAAATGCCTTACAAGAATAAAGAGAAACAAAAATGCATACAAACGATGGTTGAAAACAAAAGTGCTTATCATCGACGAGATCTCGATGATTGACGGTCATTTTTTGAACAAGTTGAATACGATAGCAAAACGTATACGTAGGACAACCCAACCATTTGGAGGAATCCAATTGATTGTTTCTGGAGACTTCTATCAGCTACCACCTGTGGTGAAAAAGCCAATCCATGAAGAGTTAAATGGAGGCAGCGGTTCCGCATCAGTCGACGATACAGTCTTTGCTTTTGAATGTGAAGCATGGCACGAAACTATTCAGTGTACGCTTATTCTTAAAGAGGTATTCAGACAAAAGGGAGATCAAGAATTCGTAGACATGCTCAACCAAATGCGGACGGGAAATGTGAGCAAGGAGTACGAGCGCAAATTCCAATATTTGTCGCGTGAGTTGTCCAAGACAGATGGTATTGAAGCTGCAGAATTATTTCCAACCCGGGCAGAAGTGGACTATGCAAATAACCAGCGTTTAGCTGCATTACCAGGGAAAGTGCAACCATATCGGAGTTCAGATTCTGGTACATTACCAGAAGCTCATCGTATGATGGTGTTAAACAACTCACTCGCGCCAAACTTGCTTTTGCTCAAGAAGCATGCTCAGGTGATGTGCATCAAAAACTTTGACGAAACGTTGGTAAACGGGAGCTTGGGACAAGTGGTGGACTTTATGGATAGACAGACGTATATGGTGTACAATGAGATGAAGGTTAATAAGGATTTGAGTGCAGAGCAGACTGAGGAGATTATCCAATTGGCAAAGAAGGAGGAAGAGAAGAAAAAGAAGAAAGGCACTGAAGATATCGCGCTAGAAGCACAAGTCGGGCCAGAATCTATAATATCAGAACCAGTACCCTCTAACGACCCCACAAGTGCACTTAAGTCGTCTGTGTTCAACTTTCTTCTTGACGTTCCCGAACCTATCGATGCTGGTAAGGCAAGCTCGAACTCTCAGACCAGCCACAGCAGCCCAACGCCAACTAAGTCTAGCCAGCAAGACCAAAAAGGTCAGCCTGATCCAGCAACTTACTTGGCCAATCTCCACCAACAGAACCGCCAGCGCAAACTCGAGCTCCTTTCACAGCTAGTTACATCCTCTCGCGAAAAAAAGTTTCCCCTTGTGCGCTTCCTCCTTCCAGATGGGTTCAACACGCGAGAAGTTCTCATCGAGCCAGAAGAATGGACGGTCGAAGATGAGTCCAATACTGTGCTTGCTAAACGTGTTCAAGTTCCATTGATTTTAGCGTGGTCACTATCGATCCACAAAGCACAGGGTCAGTCCCTTCCTAAAGTGAAGGTTGATTTGAAGAGGGTTTTCGAAAGAGGACAAGCTTATGTTGCACTTCTGAGAGCAATGTCTAGGCGCGGATTGCAAATATTGAATTTCCGGTCTGACAAGGTAATGGTACATGAGAAGGTGAATAGGTTTTATGAAACACTCTTGACTGCTGAGGAGCTTCAACGAGCAAGTGTTGGCTCGGAGGAGAAGGCAGTTCCGATTGAGAACAAAAAGAGACGAGGAAGAATTACCGACTACATGGCAAGTGTCTAGGGATTTATAGAATTATATACAAGTATTATTTTGGTGTCAGAAGGAGCGTCTATGTCAGCTAACGCTTTTTTTTGTATTTTGCTGGCTTCTTTTCCCCCTTGTTCTGTTCCACAATCTCGTTGGTAATGGTGTAGTCTATCACAGCCAGGTCACAACTCCAACAGAGAGGTGCTATGTCCATGTACTCCTTAATATCATTATTAATGATGATTTGTCCAATCCTGTGCATGTCAATCAGCTTGCATCCTAATGTGTTGAAGATGAGGTGTTTTTCATCACTATTCTTTTGGAGCTTGCTATAGTACCAGAACAACAAGTCATACATGGGATCTTCAATTCCGGAAACAAATTTGACCAGTTGGGCTCTTGGCAATTTTTCTAACGTTTCCATCATGGCCATTTGTGGAAGAAGACAGTCTATTCCAAAGATTGCAATATTCGAGGGAGAAATATCGTAGTGTATCAATTCTCTAGGAGTAACAATGAGGTGGTGAACTACGGAAGCCTCTGACTGGTGGTTTTCACTTTGATTGGCAGAGGGTGCTTGTGAGCTCGTGGGTGTTGGTTGCGATACAGCATCCTGAGAATTAGCCTTATTTGCTTGCTGTTCTTTCTCCTGATGTTTACCACTCTCTTCAACATGTGTGTCCGAATCTATGAAAGCATACTTGTTGTTGTTGCCACTTACTCCCTTGTTAAGAAAGTGAGGGAGGTCTCTAAAACCCTCCTTAAAGTATCCGGGAATCACAATTACAAAGGGCTCCAGGTTCAATGGGTTCTCTTCGCGGAATCTTTTTATGGTGTGTCCGATGCTGTTTGTCAAAGATCTTTTCAGCATTGGGTATACAAGGCCAGGTTTTGTGTGTCTCCCTTTGAGATAGAGCTTTTGGAAATTCTCTAAATTACCCTTACATGCGGAAATTGTTTTGAGATAGTTCTTTACGACGTCGGTTTTGGACTCAGGATAGTTCGAAAGAACGTCAACATCTCTTACTGTGATATTATTCACATTTTGGTAGTCTGGGGATACAAACGACATCGTCACAGGAAAATCAGAGTCTTTCTTGATACTAAAGCTCCCTACAGAGAGCACGCGTTTCTCGGCACTTTTTAGTTGCCTCTTTGAGTCGTTGAACCGAATGAGCTTCTCTGCGTATTCAACCTGTAGATCCTTGGTCTGCTCCTCATAGATTTTTTCACCCTTTTCTGTTAAGAACTTGACGTAGTTTGCTTGTAATTTGCTTTGAGTGTCGGACGTGCTAGATTCTATCGCATCCACCTGTTCGTTTATTGAGGCTAGGGCCGCAGTCACTTGTTCTTGGTTATTCAATTTGCTCAAAACTTGCGTGAGCGGAGCCCTGGCGGCCATCGTGATACAAAATTGAATTGGCTTGTACAAAACCTGACGTCTTGCCTTGATTAAACGCTTAAGTAAGGGTATGTCGACTTGATTTTGCCCCCTCCACTTTAATACGCTTGGAGTGAATAAACTCTCAGCGTTTTCCTCACTGAAATCCGAAGCTGAAAGTGTGTTGTCACTACAGACGAAGTCAGTGTAATTCAATTCATCTCTCCTCTGCTTGTGTTTGTGCTCCAACAGGCTAAGTCTGTTTTGAAGGTTTTTATTGTAGTGAGACAATTGCAACGCTTGTAATTCATCGGTGGCCAACTTGAGTTTAGCTATGTACTTATTCTTTTTGCCATGGGTAGTGAAGTTTTCGATGTCTGGGCCAACATTAGTACAATTTATCATAAATTCGAGTCCATCAATGGCAATAAAACGAACATCTGAGAGGTGTTCGCGAGTGAGTCGAGATGCACGAGAAGAGTTGAGATTCTCGGGGTTTTTACTGATGGATTTGCTCTTGGCATCTTTCTCGACTCCCTTATCTGCCAAGATATCGCATAATCCTGTAGGTGTAGTGACCACAATATGCGGGCAACGAGGGGTGGTGTTATGTCTGTTATCACCTTCATTGAGCACACTCCGACTAGTTTCCAACATTCTACTCTCATTTCCACTATAAAACTCAACTTTCAACGGGCGCCTACTGAACTCCGTTTCGTTCAACAACCTGTCTGGGCATGCATCCTCCGGCATCTGCTCCGTAAGCGAAGAAATGAAGTTCTCGTATTTTCTGACCATTCCATCTGACGGTACTAAAATCACGGAGTCTACGCTGTCAAAGGCATTTTTATGCGTGCCTAATATACCGAAATTTGGATATCGAGTGAGTGAATGATTTACGGCGTATGTTGCTATGGCTAGACTCTTCCCTGTGGATGAGGTTGAAGACTTGTGGATTACACTGTAATCCGTCCCCAACACAGAGAGAATGAGCCGTTGGTCAAGCGTGGGTGCAGCATTGTAATTGGGTATGTGCTTCCCTTTTTCTTCATCAGGGAGAAGTAGCTTGTTTAGCTTTGTCTGGAGAAAAGGCAAAATACCAAAGCCGCTGAATCCCTTTGGGTGCGGTTTTTCACTTAGCGGATCGTATTTGAGGGTGATGGGTTTTGAGTTACTGCGAGTATGGTTCCGCCGTATGTGCGAGCCGGGATTACCACTCAGGAGCCCTCGCGTCACACACCTCGATAGAAACGCAGGTTGACGTACTAACTTCATTAGTGTCTTGTCGAGAGGTAGTGAAGAGTGCTCATCCCGTAGTCCAAATTCAGAAATCATACCCACTTGGATATGCAGGATTTGCAACAACAGGTAGATGAGCACAAGGGAAACACATGTATTAGAACCTAAATTATAGCAGCTTGCGCACCTTGATGAGTGGCCTAATGTCTTTATAGCATTGAAGTTAGTTGAGAGATAATACTTTTAAGTTAAGGCAGACAAGATTCAAAAATTTTGAAGTGCAAAATAAGCTATGGGTTGGCTGCAAAAGTGTTCAATAGTACTTCTCTCATAAAATTCTCCTGATTCTTAGATAAGGAATATCTGGTATCATTGATTTGATACTCTCTAGATAAACAACTTTAAGGAATTTCAAGCAAAAATGTTTAAAACACTACTAGATACGGATTGTAATCCTTCTTTATATATACTTATGTCATCAACTTCATAATTTCAAAGGGTGCAACTTGAATCTTAGAATTGGGAAAGCACCAACATCTTTTTTTAGTATGTTGGTCTCCTTCTCCTTACTCACTGTAAATACTGTGAAACTTTGGTATTTTAATGATCTGATGATAGCAGATCAAGCCCAATCAGTTTCTAGCTAGCGCAGATAACTTATCTAAAAGTACTTCTTTCCTTGACATTTGCCAAATACCCATCAATGCCATAGTTTATTATCATACTTGTGAGCAATGTTTTCTGTTCAGCATGTCAATTTATTAGTGTATATCAGATTCAAACTACTTATATGCCTTTCTTACCTGAAAAGAAGAGGTGTAGGCTTGTTTTATGGGCTTTCTATACCTAGCAATAGTTCTAGATACAAGTATTCAATTATTCATTAGTGAACGGGCAATAATCGGAACGATCGTAGCAGCTAGTGTGCTAGATGACCCTTACAGGTTGGAAGAAGTTCATGAAGTTTAATACAAATGACTACATTTCCATTCGGATGAAAAAGTCTCCTACTTGTTAAGTGGAGCCGCCCAACAAGGCATAGCATTGAAATATATGTATCTGGCACTTTTAGATAGAATTTCTCCGATATAATAATTTTTGCGGATCCTTCTCTTTTTTACTCTTCCCCACTCGTCCAGCTATCGCAGGGAACTTGTTACTCTGTTCTAACTCGGTAAACATCCTGTCCGCATAGTCCAAGCCCACATGGAAGATTTCGTCAAACTTGGCGAAATCTAAAGTTGCATAATTATCAATAGGTGGTCGCAAGTAGACTACTCCTGGAGTATTCTTCGCTATTTCCAAAGCATTAACACTGGCAACGTATGCCAATCTCAATTGAATATCCATCATATTCGGCACATTGGGATGCAGCAGGAACGGGTTCCACCGGTTGAAGAGAACCCAAAACCCGGAAAGAGTATCTCCGTAATTCATGGGGGTTCTATCATCGACTGATCCGACATCAACAGCAATGATATACTTGGCTCCTTTCTTCTTCATCTCCATAACTGGTAAATTATCTAAATAGCCACCATCTAGAAGCATGCAACCATCGTATGTGATAGGCGGAAGTAATCCTGCAAGAGACATGGAAGCCCGAATAAACCGCCACAGATACCCCGTTTCATGAATGTCCATTGTGGAGTTGGTGATATTGGTCGAATTACAAAAGTATCTGAGCCAAAAGTCCTCAATCTCACTGAAACCAAACGTTTTCCATATCCCCCTGTTGAATTCGTAACCGGTTATGTATGACGTAACTGGATATGTGAGATCCAAAATGGATCTCCACAATGAGCTCACTCTCATCGAAAACACTTTAGCTCTACCATAGATTGATACACTATTGTAGTCTTTAGCGTACAACCCACCCACAAATGATCCAATAGATGTGCCGCCGATCAAGTCGACTGGAATTCCATGCTTTTCTAAAGCAGATACAACTCCAATGTGAGATATTCCCCGTGAGCCTCCACCACCCAAAACCAAACCGACAGCTTCATTTGAGAGAATTCTTGCAAGACGCAAAAAGTCATTCTTATGAGAGGCAACTGTCTGTGAAAGGTTTTCTCCGAGTAGACCCCTTCTTCTGAAGCGCCGTCTTTGCGGGTTGAAATTTTCCACAATTGTATTCAATGTCTTTGACTGGATAAGTTTCATCTTGAGATTAGGGCCCGAGACTTTTGCCGCTAACTCCTGAATTAAATTTGTGGTTTTCGAGACTGTGGGATCAGTGTTTTCTCTAGTAATCTCCATTTGTATGTGATGATGTCCCTGTACCCATATCCGATTCTTTAGCCATACACTTGTGGAGCCAGGTTCTACAAATTTCTCCGGGTGAATCAAGCACAAGTCTGTTCTAGCCGTCGTTTTTTGCTTGAGTAATAGTTTCTCATAGTTGCCCACACCCTGTGCTATCTCATTATCCTCTGCATCTGCGAGAAGCAAAATACAATCTCCTTGCAGTATACAAGTGGATGTCCACGAAGACCTAAGAGAGGAATCGCAAACATATACAATAGTTTCGTACTCCTCCTCCAAGTAGGCGAAGTACCCAGAAAGCTTCAAGCGTGAAAGTCTCTCATCAAATGCATGACGACCCAAGTGTGTAAGTGTGGATGCTTGGTCTAGAGATATGACTTTACGCCCAATGCTCTTCAATGCATAAACCAACTTATCAGCAAACTCTCTAACTGGGAGGCCAGTCGTGGTGGGGAGAATTGTGATAGTTTTGTAATCAGTCGACAGATAGTACGAGGTAGAAGTAGGTACTGTGTTTGATGCTGATGCAGACAATGTGTGTACATTATATGGCTGCATTTGTTGCTGTTGGTTGGTAACTTTTCTAGCAACAATTCTTGAAACTTCGATCATAACGGAAGGATCTTGAATAGAGAGCATTTCAAAGAGAGTTCTGGGGATTCTGGCGGTTTCTGAATCACGCACCGCGATGAGGGAAGATGTACGTCTGGTGGCCGTGAGTACCTCAACTTCTCCAATCGACTCACCGTGACTGTACTCACCTAGTACTTCAGTTTCGAGTGCACTGTTCGTGTCCGTCAGGGGAGTTCCCGTATGGCCGGGTCCGTCTTTCGTCTTGCGTCTCGTACGAACAACTCTAAATCGTCCACTCAATACAATATGGAACCCATTTGCCATGTCTCCCTGCTCACTCAACACGTTCCCTGCTGGGATATGGCACCACTCTAATGCATAATCAATGGTAAGGATCTTTTTCGAGAGTAGGCTCTTCAATTTAGTGGCCACAGGTAACTGTAAGAAAAAAAACTTATCGCTTAGTATAGTAAAGTCCTTTCTCGAGATGTGGGCAACGATAACTCCGCGGTCCTTAGGGGTTTTGACAGTGACGAGTGACCGAAAACCGACGATTGAGCTCAAGTAACCTGCCAATCCTCCTTCTTTGACAGTATAGATTTTTTTTCCCTTTTGGTTGATGAGGTCGAGTGAACCATCAATTACATAGTATAGTCCTGAATCGAAGACTCCTTGTTTCACCAAAACAGAATTCGGCTGACAATACTTGAGGACTAAATGTTTAGAAAATTCATGTTTCACTTGATCAAAATCGATCGTGAAACTACCAGAGCGGGTTTTTCTGGTAAGAGGTTTCATTTGGAGAACGGATTCATGTCTCGCCCGGGTGCTGTTATTATGTCTCCCACCGCCACCGCCATTGCCCGTGGAACTTGTCCCTGTGCTAGCTCGTCTAAGCTTTTCATCTATGCTCAAGAAATCTAACTGGTTGATGGTATCATATTTATAAGAATGGTTTTTCTTCATTCTCCCTTTGAAACCACGAGAATGGCCAATGGTTGATAAGCCTGATCCATTGTTGTTCATGAGACTGGAAAGGCCCACGACAGAACTGGATTTAGATGATGGTGTAGGAAGCTCTAGACTAGGATTCGAGAACAGGAACCGTCCCCCGCTCGCATGCAGCTGCAGCATAGCGTTGACAACTTCAGTCTCATTTATACCCAAAATCTTGAATAAGTTTTCCACAATGGCAAGGCGTAAGGATGTTTCTTCGGTCTCTTCTCTGTCTGAAGAGAAGGACAAGTCTCTGATTGTAGTGGTGGAGGGAAGAGCCTTTGAAGCTGTTGTAGACGTTGCTGTAGCTGAGTAAGGTAATCCAGACATATTTGCTGATATATTTACCCTTTCGTCATGTGGAATCGTTGTATGGGTCTGGTAGTAGTCCGATCGCCGCGAAAGGGGCACGGATGACAACAAATCACCCGGATGAGTAGATTTAGTCCTTGAGTCCAACACAACGTAGCGCGAAGATGATCGATGAAGAGGGGCGATACGGCGAGTTGTGGAGGAAGTAGATTTAGGGTGGGGTTTGCCTAGAGATGAGAGGGAAGAAGAGGAGGAAGAAGATGCAGGCGGCGTGGCTGCACGGTTTCTGTTTAATTTAGCGCTAGAAGTAGAAGAAACTGCAAACCCAGAACCTGATCCTTCTGCACCACCGGCTGTGTGAGCGGCTTCTTTTGCTTTTCTCTCCTCTCTCCTTTTGAATTTTTCAATCACACCATTCCTCAAGTAGCTTGGGAGAAGGTTCTCGTCCTTATCGTTCAATTTGTTGAGCTTAATTTCGGGCTCAATTATATCTCTGGTCAAACCGAGATAATTATGGATAGTACTGATAGTAACTTTGTTGAGACGGGTAAGCACCATCGTGACAATGTGTGAGCTTGCTTTTGGATATTTGAGCTGTACGCGTTCAAAGGCCAGCCGGGGTATAATAGCAATAGTAGCACTGGAGAATGAGGAGCTGCCTTTATGATCTTTGTCAACTTTGGGACGAGCGATAATTTCCGGATACACATATGCATTTGCTCTTCTTGTAGCACCTTCCAATGGGTATGGATGTGGAGAATGCGACTGAAGAGGTGGCTGGTAAGATAATGGCGCCCCATTGAGGGCAGACTGAACTGTATGACTAGTCGTATTTGTATTGCCTGTAATCGGAGCCGCAAGAGGTGATAATCCATCCTCACTGGCTGGACTCAGGTTTCCAGAAACAGTAAACCTCGGACTCAAAATGGGAGAGTTAAGTGCATTTGTAGAAAGCATTGATGGAGTGGAAGCCTCTTGGAAGGGACTATCGTTTGGGTTGAAGAGCCCTAGTGCGCTCATGAGCGAAGAGAGTGGCGCACCGCTCTTCACCTCATTGAGGAGCTGGTATTTTTGGGAACCGATTTTGAGAGTCTCGCCCTTATAGTCTGCATCAGAATCCGAATCCGAATCTTCACTATCGTTTTCTCCGTCTCCGTCAGAGTAGTAGCTTGCATTATCGTATTCAGCATCATCAGCGGCGTCGAGACCATCTTCAAGTCCAAATTCTTCACCTCCGACCCTTCCACCACCATCAACGCCAACACTCAGTGTGCCCATCACGGACTCCTTTTTGTCACTATTCACTTTAATGAATACCTGGATGGTACCCTCTACTACAATCAGAAACCCAATTCGCTCGTCCAAATGCAAAATTTCGTCCTCAGATACCCGCTGAGTGGTCATATTTTTGGTCAACTCGTGGAACACTGGCTTCTCTAAGTAACCAAACACTTTTATAGCACTCAAAAACTCATCCAAATAGTTGGAGGCGCTCGAGGTGTCGCGTTTCTTTTTTACCGACAGAACCAAGTCGATACTCTTCTTCGAGTCGGACAGCTTTGACTTGGAAACACCTTTTTTGATATCCTTGGAGTACCCCGTGAGAAACTTGTAGCGTACAATCACGATGGAAAATCCAACTATGGCCACCAAGGTGAGGACAATTGTCGATAGCGACAAGGTGATTTCGAAATTTGTGGAGAGAAGCTTTAGAGCTAGTGAGGGGGCAAAGAAGAGAAGATACCTTATGATTTTGGCCGAAGCAGCATCCGTTGCGCCGCCTCCACTGTTGCCAATTGTGCCTGCAACAGTTTCAGTGGCCCCGGAAACCGATACTGGCTCGTGTAGCAATGCAATTGACCTGGGTAGATCAGTCATACCTAGTGCGTTTGTGCTGAGAAATGTGGGGGAGACAACGTGCGACTGAATAGCAGCAGCAATTTAAGCACGTCTCGTGAGTATCCGGCTCAACCAGGACTAGATATGGGGTGGATTAGGCGTGGAATTGGCACTGTTATATCGACACTGTTATCCGCACGGTCAACTCGGATGAAGCCTGCAAATCGAATATTCTCGCAGGGCAAAGTTGCTCGAATGCGAGTAGCGAAACCCCCGCGATTCCATGCGCATGCGCATATGGCCGCCGATTTGCACCCACACGAAATTGGCTGCGAAAAGAAGTAAGAGCAACCCAGCGTAACAGTTGCAAAACTTGCAAAGAGTCCTCCAGGCAATCTACACGAGGTTTACAGCAGCTCTACATAAACACAGGTAGTAACAGTCTCTTGTATTCACTTCTTGTATGGTAAACAGTGGAATCTTTCTAAGATGCGCTCGATTCCATCCATTCCCTTGACGATTTGTTCAAATTCGGGCCCGTAACTGATTCTCACAAAGTGGTACCAGATGACATCTTCAAGTTTCAGAAGGTTTTGTGGATTGATCAAGAAAAAGAAACCAGGCACAATAATCACCTTCTCGTGCAAACACTCGTGGAAAAAGCCCAAGCAGTTGGACAATTTGCCGGGCAAATGTGCCAAGTTGAGCCACAAGTAGAATGTCAGGTTTGGAATGTTCCCGTTGTGCCCTCCATGGAATTTGAATCCCATTTTGCTGAGCCGTCCAATCACGTAGTCTCTCTTCATTTTGAAGTGCACTTGAAGTGCCTTCATTTCGTTGCGCACTCGAATGGGTTCCAAGAAGTCGACCGCCACATATTGGAAGGGGGCATTTGATCCTCCGTCTAAAAAGGAGCCGGCACTGCTCAAGGCATGGATGTACTCTTCTGGTCCCAAAATCCAGCAGATTCTCCATCCGGGTAATCTGAAGGCCTTGGTGAGTCCGTTAAGAATCAATACCGGGTCTCTGTTGACGTCATCTATGAATTCTGCTGACGATATGGACGAGCCTGAGCACCCATCGTCGTAGTAGTAGTGGGAATAAAACTCATCCATGATCAAAAGACACTTTTCTCTGCACAACTTGTGCAAGTTGTTGAGCTGTGTCCGAGTCATACACTTCCCCGTTGGGTTTCTCGGGTTTGAGGTCAAAAGAGCTGACACTCCCCGGTCTAACTCTCTTTTGATATACTCCAAGTGTACCTCGTAGTTGTCCAGCTCGTTGAGGGGTACTGGGATTGGAGAAAAGTTCTTGAAAAGCGACAACATTTCTGCATATGCAGTGTAATCAGGCAAAAAGAAGGACAAGTAGCAGTCACTAATGATCGAAGCAATTCTCGTGAGCCCGGCTCTTCCACCGGGGACAATGCACACGTTTTTGTATGTGTACTTGGACACTTTGTCCTGACGGTACGTTTCGTTGTACAAGTTGGCGACCGCTTCTCTAAGCTCCGTGATTCCGGCGGTGGGGGCATACTCCTTGCTCTTGTCTGGAACAGGGATTTCTCTTGGTCTCTTAAAAGACCCCGGAACGGTGTCTCCATGTTCTGGTGCACCCTGACCCAAATTAGCCCAATCTAAGTTTTGATAGTCAAATCCGTATTCAGAAGCACGCTCCGTGACCCACAACACACCAGTGGAGGACTGCGATGTATTCATGGCCGGCTTGTGGATTTCCTCATTGAATTTGGGCCGCGGGAGCGGAACTGGGGAAGATGACCGCGCGTGCTCTGACTGCTGTAGCTTCTGGATGAGCTGGTGCAGATTGCCTCTGACTCCAGATCCTTGGCCGTGTGAGGGACCCTGGCTCTGGCCAGGGGTTCTAGGAGTGGGAGTACCTGGGCCGGCCCCAATTAGCCAATTGGAACCATTGTGGCCAGCCAGAAACCGGTTTTCATGGGGAACAGGTGTCTGTAGGGAAGGAGTGCTACCGCCAGAATTGGCAAGTTGCAAGGACTCCAAAAGAGAACTGGCGGATCTACGGAGCTGAGTGGGGAGAGACGACTCCAAACGCTCAAACTCTTCGAGGTTGTCCTGTGAAGGGTTTGACGTGCTTGAATCGTAAGGCGAAGACATTGACGTTGGTTGAGATGTGGCGGGGCAGCTACAAGGTTTGGACAGTCTACGAAGAGGAGCTAAGAAAGGTATTGCGGAAATTCACATATTAGTAGAGGAGCGCGCTCTCTGGGGAGGCAGGAGGGAAACTACGTCAGCTCCCGCTGTGCAGCAATGTAACGAACACGCCCCACGTTTGCTACACTATTTGGCCCCTGCGTGCGCGCGTCACTGCCAAAAAGGTGCTACCGGGGCTAAAATAATGCGGAAGGAGAATGGAGGGACGAGCCGACGGGAAACGGGGCTTATGGGGAAGCGGCAGATTCGGAGAAGCGGTTCTCGCGGGGCTAGTCGAAAATGCAATTTTCGCGAGGAAATTGAAGCACGCGGCCCACCACGCTGCGTCACATACTTAGGACCCAGTGAGGGAGGAGGGAGTAACGTCAATTATGGCCAGCGACAAGCAAAGTCTCCGTGGTCTTCAGTCAGGTTTTGCTGTGAAGACGGCTTTTTTGGGGAGTGGGAGTGGGGCATTTTTAGAGGTCAAGCAGCCCTGCTCTTGTCATAGACAGACAAGCCCCGACCTGTACCCAAGTCAAGCTCTTTGTAGGTTCGTAGATCGCTTTAGCTCCGCATCTGTTTGACGCTTCAAGAAAAGCACCTAAGATGTAGCTAAAAAAGGCTGTATCTCTTTCTCGCTCTCTCGCTCACCGTAAAGTGCCTTTTATATTTCCGCGCCGTTTGGACCACACAATAAGGCCAATGCGTGGAGCTGTTCTCAAATGGCATCCTTGCCGGAAATGCCGTGCACGGTACTGTTCGCACTATTGGGATGGCCCGCAAAGAGGCTGCCAGTGTCGGGAATTTTTTGTGAGCGCGCTGTGGGGTACTGCGGCAGATCCAGCGAGCTGACACACCCATCGGCGCATACACAGTCAGCCACAGGGTATATGCCACGAGGTTTGTCACCCGTTCCTCTGCTTGTTTAATTGCCGTGTGTTCTGGCTCTCTGTAGTCTCATCTGTTTGCCATTGTCCCCACGAAGTGCTGGACAAACCGCCTGCTGAAGACCTTCTCTCCCCACATTCTTCGGCGAGTTCCCCCGCTGGTTGCAGCGCCGTCATCTCAGAGCCGCACTGAATTTTTGCGCACTCAAAACCTCATCGTTCTGCGCGATCCATAGCTCGCGCTCACTCTAATCAGAGCAAAAACGACTGGAGTATACCGCTCTGGAGACCGGTACACACCCCACCCTATCTCTTTGCTTTTGTTTTTTACCTAGGGTCCCTACTCACACGCTCTCCCCACCATCTGTGCACATGAAGTACGCAGACCCGAGCCAGTACCTTTTGTCACCCACCGCATCCAATGAAGAGCAGATTCAAGAGGAAACCATAAAACATGGCTTTTCCAAAGTCATTGCTGCGCTTACCGGGCGCCATAGAGATGACGGGGCTCTGCGAAGCCCGCTGGAACCTCTCACGTACCAGCAACGGCAAGATCAGCAGTATTTACGTCATTTGGAGCGTATGCAACGGCATATGGAGTCCAGCGTGCGAGGCAGCGCAGTGGGCACCGCATCAAGTAGCGACACACTTCATACTGAGCAATTAGCCGACAATACCGATGAGTCGAAGAGCACCGACGGTGACGCAATGGAAATAGACGCAAACGACGGCTTTGCAACACCTACAGTGGAGTCCCTTGAAGGCTCGTACTTTGGCAGCCATGCCAATGGTGGCTCTGTTTCGCAGCCTACTGTGGGGAAAGCGTTCAGCAACAGCCTCTTTGAAGAGCTGTCGGAGGAGGAGGATGTCTTTGAGGAGGAGGATGACGATCTCACAGATGATGAGAATATCAACGAATTTGAAGGGCCGCAGTCGGCGTCCGGATCGGACTTCTCGCCACTCCTTTCGCTACCCCTTGAGATCCTCCACCGCATCATTGAGCTTGTGTATTACGACGGCAACACGTCGTCGATTTCGTCGAACCTTGAGACGTTTTCGAAAACGATGCCCCTTCTCTCGCGCACCATGAATGCTCTTTCGCTTCGTTTCCTCTACAAATATGCAATCTTCAACCGTCCGCATGCCTTTGACAAGTTCCTCCACAACCTCATTGCGAACCCAGGGATCGGGAACTACGTAGAGTTTATGGACTTTCAGCAATTTACGCTGATTGGGCTCGGACGCACTGGACGTATGAACCAGGAGATTCAAATGGTCACGGCAGACACTATTTTCACAGCACTTCTGTTGACGCCAAACTTGTTGGAGTTTTTGCTGCTGGAAAACATCCAGGATGACATGGATGTACGGGTTTTAGACTGTTTGTTCAACAGGTTGTGTAAGCTCCAGGCTATTGATTTTTGCGGTGCCAGTAGTGAACGATTCGCCCAGGCATTTAGCGAGCTTGTCATTACCGACCACTCCGCCTCCGTTGATCACAGCTCCGAAGATATCTCTATTGTACCACAGCGTGTTCTTCCCGACTCGGATCAACAGCGCTCCCAATTTGATACACATTCGGGCATAGCCTCCGCCGCTGGCGGTGGAGACTCAGAAGGATACAGCAGCCTCTCAAGTTCCGGTTCGAGTACCAGTTTAAGTGCTGGATCTCGTGCATCATCCACCCTGCTCGGGCAGGTTCGTGAGACTCATGTTATGGCGCTGTTACCCCGTAGGGAGTCTCGCTCGATACAATCGCCCTCGCCTGGAAGACACCGCCGGAGGCACTCACAGTCTCCCCTGACAGCTAGACGTACGTTAAGTGCTAGTGGACGGCGTACACGGTCGACATCCCGCCACCCTCTTTATTCAGTCACTACTGCAAGTAATGCCGGCGACAATAACGCGAACGGGTCCATATCCACACTCACGCGCGAATCTGTAGTCCGCCATCCGCCGCTTGCACACCTCCTCAAGCTTTCATTCCACGACTGTCCAAATGTCCCGCCCGATGTGTACGTCAAGATACTCCCGCATCTCACTTCACTTCGTCGGCTCGACCTCAATCACACGTCAGTCACCTCCGCACTCATCAACCGGTACATGCCCGTCACTGCACGGCTCACGCATCTTTCTCTTGCCCGGTGCTCCAAGCTCACTACTCGTGATCTCATTCAGTTTCTTACCCAGCATCCGTCTGTGTGCCAGGGACTGCTTCAATGGATCTCGTTGCAAACAGACTCCAACGTGGTGTCGCCCCTCAGCGACACCTACTTGTTATTTACGCTCCGCAACTTGAACGCGCCAGACTTGCGCTACCTCAATCTTGGTGGGCTCCCGGTTGACTCAAAGCACTTGCAGCTCATCCGGACCAAATTCACTCAGCTTGAGGCTCTAGCAATCCTGCACAGCCCTCTGGTAACTCCAGAGGATATTGATCAATTCCTCAAAGATAACTCCACTATCCGGTTTCTCGATCTCACTGGGTGCAAAAAAATCACTCGCTTCAGCATTTCGGTAATCTTAAAAAACTCCTTCTACACAGCGCCACAACTTGAAGCAATTGAGTTCGACTACAAGCTTCTTATGGAGATCACAGGTCTGGGCGAACACCTCAAGATCACCCCGAACGCCAAATCGTTCTTGGACCCACCAGTACCGCCGCAGGTGTGGAAGTTCTACGACAATGAGGGCCGCCGCCTGTGGATCTACAAAGTGGAGCCGCTGGACCCATACTACAAGTCTGTAATCAACAATTCTGGTCGCCTAGGGAACATCCACAAGACGTCACTGATCCTGAACCTCACGTACTACGACTTGGAAACAGGAAAGAAAATCACCCAAAAATTCCGCAAACCCGATTTTCTCAAGTACGTACTGAGAAAGATATGCTGTCTGATCGGATATCACCGCTTGGACGATGCGAAAAAGAAGTCCTATCTTGAGGGCAAGCTTGCGGAGGATGTGTGGCCTGCAGAGTTCTCTCAGAGGGGTATATATAACTACTATTCGCTCAATGTGAAGTAGTGAAACCTACCTCTAAATCCTGTATCCTGCAACAGCTCTCACGCCTGGCCCCCACACAGAGTGGTCCCGAACGGAGTGGAAATCGCAATTTTTGGGCTGGTATGTGCCTCTCGGAGTAACAAGACGAGGGTGGCTCCATACAAGGTAGCTACGTCAAAGCAGCTATACAGAGTGGCCCGGGCATACAATAGAAGGGTCCACAGTTTTTTTCCATAGGCCACTAGACTGAAGGTGAGTCCCCACGCCAACCCCAGCCCCAGTAAAGGGGTTCAAGGAACTCTTGGAGTAGGGGTCTCCTTCAGCAAGTCTGTTCAGGTTGGCCACTGACATGTACCCGCTACATCTGCATCTTATATACTTTATACACGCTATCATCGGGTATACGTTAAACGGTTTAAATCAGCGGATAAATCCTTTTCCCTACGCTTCTCCGCCTTTTTTGGCACATGGCTGCGATAGGGCCGAGGTATCGCGGATGCAGGAAATTGTGGGGTCGTCCATACATATAAATATCGATCCCCCTCGTAGGCTGGCACGCTGTAGAATTGTTCTCGCTCTTTGGAGGCTTATTTATTTCGTGTTACCTTCTCCGTACCCTGACCTCTGCATCACTTCAAATATGGGAGTCAACGTCACGCCTGTCCGCAATGCCTTTGACATTGGTGGGCTTGAAAAATTCCTTCAAACCGCGAAGGTGCCCGGCAAAACCACCCTTGGACCCTCCATCACCTCGTGGCCACCAACTTCGACAATGAAGCCGTCTCTCAAAGTTCTGCAATTCACATTCGGACAGTCTAATCCAACGTACCACATCGTCGACAGTGAGGGCCGCCAATTCGTGTTGAGACGGAAACCAATGCCAAATAATAAGCTCGTGAGCAAATCTGCACATGCAATTGAAAGAGAGTTCTACATGCTCCGCGGAATCAACATTTGCAATGCCGAACAAAAGGAGCCCGCCAAAGTGGTTCCGGTGCCCCATGTACACGTTTTGTGTGAAGACGAGAGCGTGATTGGATATGTTTTCTACTTGATGGAGTTTGTGGACGGCCGCCAGTTGGTCAACCCGGAGCTCCCAGAAATCCCCAAGGAAAAGCAGGGCGCATACTGGAAATCAATCATGGAGACTATCACAGCCATTCACTCGGTGGATGCAGAAAAATTGTGCCCGCATTTACCAGCGGAACATTTCCCCCAGTTCCAACTCAGCCGGATGCGCGCGCAAGCTGAAGAGGCTGCGAAAAGCGGCAAGAAAAAGGCGTCTTATTTTGAGCGCCAGGTAAAGTCTCTTTCCGCAGTAGAAAAGAGCCAGTCGCAGACTGTTCCACCCATCCCGAACTTCCAAAACTTGTGTCAATGGCTCGCAAAGGCAGCTCCGCAGGATCCCGATAAGCTCACGCTCATCCATGGAGACTTCAAAATTGACAATATTCTCTTCCATCCACTGGAGCCTCGTGTAATTGCGGTATTGGACTGGGAGTTATGCACATTTGGACATCCAATTTTCGATTTGGCCAACTTTTTGCAACCGTTCCAGTTTCCGAACGAGCTCAACTTGCTTCTCTATAAGCCCCAAAAGACAGATATCGGTATCGAGAAGCCAGGGTCAATGGAGGCTGTAGATAAACACTTGCAGACATACCTTGATGTATTGGGGCACGCATGGTCAAAGTCGGACCCGAAGAACAACCCGCAAGACCTGTGGGTGGTTGGATTTGTGTTTCTGTTGCTTCGTCTCAGTGTGATCTCGCAGGGAATCGCCATGCGTTTGGCGAAGGGAAGTGCCAGTCTGGGAGAAGCAAGTGGACTGGCTAGCATGTACCCACTCTTGGCAAGGTTGGCCGATGAGTACATCAGTAACCATGGAAACACGGGCGCGAAGCTCTAGAGTATATTATATAGGAATATAGAATATTTTACCTTCAACAGAGCCATCTTTGTAGAGCCATGTTTGTATGAGGAAGACCCCCTAGCTCTCACATGTTGGATGGAGTGGTTGCACACTGTTTATGCCGAAACCAGCTAATGCAGCCATACAAGGGCAACTTCAGCTCTCCATTTCACTTCGTGGCAAAACTCCACCTAGTGGAACCAGAAGTGGGAACAGTAAAAGAAGAAAGGTGCTGTAGTTCACTGGGTACAGAGCTTAATGATTTTTGCAGCCAAGAATTTTTTCGCGGAATGAAAATGGCAGATCTGGAAGAAATCTTTGCCGACTACTCGTACCCAATTCAGTCCCCACCATGTCGTACACTCAGTATTCCAGTCTAGAGGAGACTCCGTCAACAATTATACGATGCCCCTTCAAGCTGTGCCATGCACGGATCATCCCGTTGAACAATCTTAAGCGGGTCAGCGTGCAAAACGCGCCAGAAATGACACAGCTAGCTGGAGAACCAAACTCTGATGCGTACCTCCAGGTGGACGATGTGTGGGATTTCGATAATATTGGTGTCTCGCGTCCAGCAGAGGACCTCCAGCAGCCACACATCTCTGAGAATGATGGCTCAAACAAAGACATTGCTGTGCAGCGCTTGCTCATTTGTAGCGAGTGCGATAAGGGACCACTCGGCTTTGCGGGCATTCCGGCTGGTAGCGACAACCACCACACCAACTTGGTGTACTTTTTGAGCTGCAAAAGCTTGCTTTATGAGTAGTTTTCTCAGTTTGTTGTAGCGTGCTGTTCATGCTAACTCGTATCTTCTGCTGAACAACTCTGCGGTCGATTCTCCGAGTGAAGTAACAACCATATTGAACAACCTCCACCGCTTTTATAGGGGGCGCAGTAAGTAAAGCTCCCCAAATGGCTCGGCTCCCCAAATAAGTGAACCAGTAGGACCTAGCAGAGTCTCTTTGGGATCCATTTCTTGGGGTCATGCGCTATCCAGTTTGCCACATACGAGTGGTTTTACCTAGGAGGCACTTCCAAAAGCACTTGAACTCAAAGCTTCTAATCGAAACTAAGTTCTACAGCATTCTTAACATAGAATAATAATATATATATTATGTATTTTTCTTTTCATGTTGTAACTGCCTAAATCTTTGCCTTAGGCTGCAAATCCTGGATGATGTTCAAAGCGGTCAATCTAGCGATCGACATGGTCGACACCATTGGATTGACACCACTTGCAGTTGGCATTGCACTAGCGTCTGCAACATATACATTGCTGGCCTCGTACAACTTGCCTCTCTGGTCCACTGCTCCATACTTCGGTCCCTTACCGGATTGTCTGCACGAAGACATTTGATGTGCTGACCCAAATTGGGTCAGGTATGGATAAAGTTGTGTCTCTGCGACCTTCTTACGCCACGCAACAAAGTCCTTGTCAGTGATAGCTCTTCTTTCCTTTGGCTTACTCGATTTGAACAGCGGGAACCCATTCTGGGGGTGAATGATTTCCTTCGCCCCGCCTACATACAAAAGATCTGCAGTAATCAAGAGCCCCTCACGAAGAGCGTTCCGATCATACTTGTTCACCGAGTAATCGATTATCAACGCATCAGGTTTCAGCGGCTCTGTCCATACCGTCCCGCTCGACATGTCCCTTGTAATGATGAGCATAGCTGCAATATTGTTATACTTGAGTAATTTAACCCGCAAATCCTCACTCGAGTTCCAGGGGAGGAAACATCCTGTGAGATAAGGAGAGTGTAGAACAGTCTCAATCTTTGGGCCGTGGCCCTTTCCATCTAAGTCATCTACTTGACACAGAACTGAGGTCAAAATTGGGTGGTTATGCGGCGCCAAGTCCAGCTCGGGTCCAAAGTCTCCAAATAAAAGAGTGACAGGGTGCAACTTGAGATTGGCCCCAATATGCTTATTTTTGAATCCAGAGTTTTGCAAAACAACTGGCGTTTGCAATGAACCAGCACATACGACAAATTTCTTTGGCCCAGTGATTCTGAACTTGATGCCTGTCCGCGTATCCTGACAAAGGGCACCCGTGGCACGTCCACCCTTGTGGATAAGTTTCAAGACTTTGACATTCGTCATGAATTCGCAACCGTTTTCCTGCGCGTCTCTAAACCAGCATTCAACAGACCCCTGTTTGATTCCAAATTTACAACCCAAGTAGCACATGCCACAGTCATGGTTTTCATGGGTTCCGTTGTTTTGAGCCACTTCCTTGGCGTGGTAACCGAGCTTGGCGGCCCCATCTAAGATGAGATTATTGGAGAAGGAGTGGTTGATGCCATTCGTTGTGGCGCCCATCTTTTCCAACACATACGCCATGGCCTCGTCGTACTTCTCGCTGGCAGCCCAGTCGACCCCTAAGTCATCGTACCACTCCTTGCGTATTTTGAAGGGGGTCTTGAGGGACGCAGACCAGTTTACAGTGGACCCACCGCCAAAGGTCAGTCCAGCAATTATAGTCAATTCTTGGCTAGTCAGGGTTATGATCCCACCATTCTCATAAAGATTTTCCAACCCAGCCTTATCGTCGAACACCATTTCCAGACGGTGGTAGTACTCTCCCTTTTCCAAAACAAGGCACTTGTAGCCTTCTTTTGATAGGGTATGTGCCACTACACCAGCCCCAGACCCAGATCCAATGATGAGAGCATCCACATTTGGCACATACAATTCGTTCCCGTCCTGTTGAGGGTTTGCAAGAATATTGTAGCGGAACAAATCCTCCAGGGCTATTTGAGCAGTTTCGTATAACACTTCTCTAAGCTCCCTCACTGGGTACTGGGTAATATCATGGTGGCTTTCGGGAGCAAGCAAGTTGAAAGAGGTTAACGTCAACAGATGGAAAAGACTGTACAATTTTTGCTTTACTGCAAAAGGCGACAGTTTCCATGCCTGCAAGAGATTTTCCCTTTGTGGAATAGTCATATCACGGATAAGCGTAAATGAGTTGGTAAGCGCGGGCGCTCCCACACGAGACTCCAAAATATTGGATAATATGATGAACATCTGCACCGACTTGGTTGGAGTGGAGTTTAAAGTCTTCTTGAGGAAGTCTCTGACACCAGGTATCTCAGAGTATCGAGTAACAGTACGACAGTATTCCTCGAGCTTTTCGTGCGGGTATCCTGCGGGGACAAACAGAGCAAGCTTTTCTGGAGTTGTTTCGTGGATAAACGCATCACCCAACTGAACCACAACGTCCAAGTGTTTATCCTCCACAACTTCTAACATTTTATTAATTGAGAGAGAGAGAGAGGTGTGAGAGTGAATAGTAGACACACACACAAATAAATACTACCGAAGCGAAAAGAATAAGCAAAGCGAAAGACAAGCGATTTATATTTAAAGCCCCCATTGTATTCTCTTGCATATGATTTTTAAAGCAGAGGACGCACAAGAAATGTCCGTGGGTGCATTTTTCGCGGGGTAAGTCGCAACTGCGTGATTCCAACATGTGAGCAAAGCTCTGTTGGGGCGACGACCCCAGCAGAGACTATACGAGAGAGACTCTTTCATCCGGTCGGAACAGGCTGCGGGGGCTGGTGGCAACTTTCAAAGGAAATACTCTCATTGTAACCGTCCTCTACTCGAGGTAATATGGGATATGTGCGGTTCGTTTTCTGCGGTTGACACAGTGCAGGTTCTTCCGCTGAGGTAAATTGAAAGATTGAGGAGAGAGAGAAAGAAGGTAAGAATGAGCAACTGGCTATAAGACTGAAGGGGCCCAACTGCACTATGGAGTTTTTGCAACCAATGGTTCTTCCCCGCAAAGTAATTGCCCCATGATTCGCGTGAATAAGCCGGAAAATAAATGCATATTACCGTTTTACATCACGTGTCATAATATCGGCTCGTCTCGTGTAAGCAAGTCTTTGGGTGGGCTTTGTTTGTAAGTGGTCGAGTTTCTGAATGGAGCTCAGCCTGTAAAAACTATTCGATCATATGGGTGAATTTTCAATCCCTTGTGCGTGGTCATAGATGTTGTCGGTGACTGATGCTTACTGCGTCTACCTTATTGGCTGCAATTTATCTCTTTCAGTTTTCGGCAATTTCAAATGCTAGTGCTTTTTTGTCTATTGTTCGCGTAACTCCGCTTGTGCATTTCCAAGACAAACAACAAATAGGACCCAGTCATCCTTATTTGTCAGCTCTACTACTACTTATGAATCAACTATAAGAGCCTACAACGCTAGCCTGCACTTATGCGAACTGCTCTAACGTATCCTGCCAAATTCCTAAGAAGCCGCCTTGAACGGAGAAGTCCTTGTCAGGTAATGCTCCTGTAAGCACACTCGCGAGCCGTGGGATGTCATATGCCACTGCAGCAACCACCTCTTGGTAACGGAAACCTAAGTATTAAACAGATGCGGATGACACTGGATTGGGCCTTGCTTTCGTTCCTATCCACACCCGGGTTCAATCACCTAGTATCTCTGTGTATCCACGTGACATCAACGCTCGCTCGTGACGTAGCCAGTATGTTATGATGTCAATCGCACTGGGTGGAGGGTGGAGGATATTTTCACAGCGCCATACCGTTTTTTATGGCTGCAAATTGAGAGCTTCTTCGAACCAGCGTGTTGTTCATTCTGCTCCAAGTACTGATTCTACTTAATGGTACACTTGGCGAGCTCTTTTACATTGCCTTTAGGTCCATGGGTCCTTATTTCATGAAAATTGAATAACAAAAGTGTGTATTTTCGCTCATAACCAAATAGTGGAGGCGGCGGACTAAACATTGAAATTCCACCCTAAGAATGAAAGATGTACTGCTTTTTTCACTCTAGAGATATGCAACCATTACGTTCAATTATTCCGGCGGTGAACGCGAAAATTTTATGACGCAGCAGCAAATAAGCAGCAAATAAGTTTAATTACTGCAACTCCGGGACACAGTCTTTATAAATACCAGCACATCGTGTGCTGTTCTCTCTCTATCGCTCCTTATATATTTCCAAAAATTACCTGGGATTATGTCTTCAGTATCATCGACCGAACAGGAAGCTAAAATAAGATCTAGCGGAACCGACAAGCTACCACAGGAAAGGGAAATCCCTCCTCCTAACACTTCCGATGAGATTGCTTCGTTTCTTGGTTTACAGGGCGATAATCTCAATGTTGCAGTATCTGCTCTAGCTGGAGTCGGATTTTTATTGTTTGGGTATGACCAAGGAGTTATGGGAAGTCTTTTGACATTGCCCTCCTTTAAAGACAGCTTTAAAGAAATCGACACCACCAGGCATCCAGAAAATGCCACTTTGCAAGGAGCGGTGATTGCTTTGTATGAAGTAGGATGCATGATTTCTGCTTTATCAACAATGTATTTCGGAGACAAGTTGGGTCGGCGCAAGTTGATTTTCATTGGATCCTTAGTTATGTTGATTGGTGCTATTATTCAGTGCACAGCTTACTCTGTTGCACATTTAACTGTGGCAAGAATCATCACTGGGCTTGGCGGCCACCGTCCCCATTTGGCAAGCAGAGTTGGCTAAACCAAAACTTCGTGGTAAACTTATTATGTTGCAGGGTTCTATCATTGCTCTTGGTATTACTGTGTCTTACTGGGTAGATTTTGCTTTTTATTTTTTGGATAAGCCTGGAAAGCTGTATAGCAGTGTTGCCTGGAGATTTCCTTTGGCTTTCCAGTGTATATTTCCCTTGATCATTTTGCCTATTATTTTTAAGTTGCCCGAATCACCCAGATGGTTGATGAAGCAAGAAAGATATGAGGAGGCAGCGGTTGTATTTTCAGCCACGTACAATGTGCCTCAAAACGACCCGTTGGTGAGGGCACAAGTCGAAGAAGTTCAGCTGTCAATCATGATTGAAAAACGGGAGGGGGCAGATGTTTTCAATTTCAAGAACTTATTGGTGCAAGGGGATCTGAAGAATTTCCAACGAACCATGCTTGCTTCTTGGTCTCAAATCATGCAACAGGTCACAGGCATTAACTTAATCACTTATTATGCGGGTACTATTTTCGAGAAGTATATTGGTATCGCTCCTTTGCCTTCTCGGGTTTTGGCTGCGTGTAACGGCACAGAGTACTTTTTGGCCTCGTTGTTGGCATTTTGGACAATTGAGCGGTTTGGAAGAAGAAAGTTGATGTTAGTCGGGGCTCTAGGACAAGCTATTTCGATGGCTGTTCTCTGTGTCTGCAACCATGTTGCTGACCCGACCAATTCTGGTACTTCGGTCAACACTCATGCAGGTATTGCCTCAGCTGTATTTCTCTTCGTATTCAACTCATTCTTCGGATGTACATGGTTAGGCCTCTCGTGGTTGCTCCCACCTGAGCTTCTTCCATTAGGTATTAGAGCACCGGCAACAGGGATTTCTACTGCCTGTAACTGGGGGTTTAACTTTATGGTTGTGATGATCACTCCCGTTGCATTTGAAAACATTGGAGCGTTTACGTATGCGATTTTCGCTGTGATTAACTTTCTCATGCTCCCAGTTGTGTATTTCTTGTTCCCAGAGACTGCGGGAAGGAGTTTGGAAGAAATGGACATTATTTTTCAACAAACGCCCTCGAGCCAGCCATGGAAGAGTGTTTCGATTGCAAAGAGTTTACCGTTCATGCACGCAGGAGCGGATGGGGACCACGATATAGAGGAAAAGCGCATCGCCAATGCAGAGCACGTTGAGAACATTAATAATGGTCTTTTCGAAGAAACGTGATACTATGTAATTGGATAAGGTAGACAAATTATAGACGTATATCTTCATACACGAATATAGCTTTTTGCACTTTTGAAAGCCAAAAAAAACCTTTGCAGCCAACTTTTGTTGCAGCCCTCGTAAACCAAACAAAATAAAATAAAAAAGTAAAAAAAAAAAAAAAAACTTTAGTATAGCTTCCTTCCCCATGGACTTGGTGAAAGAATATTCCAGCGACGACGAGGAGGAGGCCAGCAACTCGATCGCAGCCAGTTCAAATAGACCACTCATTGAACCGTTTTTCAAAGAAAGAGATATTTTCTCGCAAAACTTCCAGTACAACGCCACTGGCGAGATGAAATGCTTTTTGTATATTCCTTGGAACCCATCCTTAGCAACGGTGAATGAGCTCAAAAAGATATCGCACAGAGCGATCCAGCAAATCACCAAATTACACCCGCATCAGAGCGAGAACTATAACTGGCATTACGTTGGTGCTCCACTTGCCACGCATTCGGGGAAGTTTAGTGTCACCAACAAGCATAACTTGTCCAAGTTCCACATTACACTTTCGGACAATGTAGTTGCGGACTCGCACAAAATGCAACTGTTTATAGCAAGTGTAAAGCTGGACATAGAGTCGATGTCTGTAGGGCGAGGTTTAGTGGACTGGGATGACTCTGAGGTACAAATGAGAGCCAACATCAATCGGATTCTAGGACTAACTAAGTCCAACGCAGGCAATGCCATGGTCACGAAGCAAAATCTGGGTCTGACACTGAGTGTGGGCCCGGGAGTATCAAATAAGCAGAATAATGAGCCCAAAGCGGTGCTATCTCTCAAGTTTCAAAAGACACTCAACGTTTTCCGGAACGAAAAGACGGGAAACATTTTCATATCTGCGTTGATATCGAAGGAAGGTGCACAAGGGGCATTCTACCGAGACCTCAACAGCATACTTAATGCAAACAAAAAGAAGCTCGGTTTAAAGTTGCCAGCTAGAGACCCACGATGGCACATCTCGATGGTTGTGGGCGAATACAAGGGCAAGAGGATAACTGAGGATCAACTGCAGAGAGACGGGGGGCTGTACAAAGAACTCCTTGGGCCAATGGAATTGGAGAACACGGATGTGCTAGAGAAAGTGAGAGTGAACGTGGACAAAGTGGTGATAAACGTACTCAGTTCAAAGAGAGAAGATATAGAAATTAGACTCCCATGTAAATAATAGACACAAAGAGAAAATCAGCCTTGTAGCACAGCACGCAAATTTCCGGGGAAGGTGTTCCCTTGAAAGAACAGAACCAGATTGGCCGTCAGATGCCGGTGGCCAGGTCACAACCTCCCCAACGGCGTCACGAGCGCACTTACAGTGCGGGCATCACGGGATATGCGAACATCACGGGACTGGAAATTTTGCCAGTGGTCTCCGCGCGCGCAGCCCGAGTGGGCCATGCGCCCTTAGCTATTGAAAATCACCAGCAATAGCCCACATTTCCCAGCATTGACCACACCTTCTTCACTCGCTCGTTTGCTTTTCCAACCATGTCAAAGAGATATCAGAAAAACGTTGAGAAGCAGCTCATCGACATAGTCAACAGTCCTGCGAACGAAAACAAGTGTGGAGAATGCTCGAGCGCCTTCCCCACATGGGCCCTGTGGAACTTGGGGGTTTTACTTTGCGGGCGGTGTGCTTCTGTGCACCGAAAGTGCATCGGCCACGTTTCTAAAGTCAAATCGTTGACGTTAGATGAGTGGTCCGCGGATGAGATCGACACGCTACGCAAAATCGGCAACAAGCGAGCCAAAAAGGAGTGGAACCCGAGGCGCGTGCCCTTCCCGTACGCAGACGACGACGATCAGGGCCCCGTAGATGAGTACTTGCGTGAAAAATACGTAGAGGGGAAATACAGAAACGATCCTATAGATGAGCGGGAGTATAATCTTGGTAGCAGTGGCAGCGGAGGTGGCGGTCGTTCGCTGAGGCTGAGACTGTCGTCTATCCACACCGGAGGTGGAAGATCCAGGGGGAACACATTATCTTCAGCGTCGGGTCGGAGTCGCAGCCAGAGCGCAAGCATCCCACGCTTGACTCACAGAGGCTTGACCACGTTTGAACACTCGCAGTATGGGGGCGAAGTGCGCAGGATCGTGGGCATGGGGTACCTGAACAGAGACGCTGTGTTGGAGGCATTGCTTCTCAGCGAGGGAGACGTAGAGTATGCATTGGACATTTTGGAACAGGACCGGAAGTTGAATCCATCCGCAGAGGAGATTGCTCCGCCTAGCTTGCCGCGTCGCCCAGCCAATACGTCGTATCTGGAAAACAACCCGCTCAAGGCCATGGCAACTGGTCAGCCCGTACAGTCCCAACTGCTGCAAACGTCAAATGAATGGTGGAAACTGCAGCAGCAGCAGCAGCAGCAGCCACAGGCCACAGCAGCCGTGGGAGGTGCCGTTTTACCAGGACAGGTCACCGCGAGCGGACAGCCCCAAATATTCCAGTACACGGACCCTGTCACAGGGCAGATCTCGTACATCGACTCCAACGGGCAGCAGTATCTCGATCCAAACAACCCACAGCATCAGCAGCAGCTTTTGCAGCAGCAACAGCCGCAACTTACGGCACAGCAAACGACAAACCAGGCGATTTTGTCATTGTACAGCCAGCCCGACCAGTTCACCACAAATGTGGTAGCGCCAGTGAACAGTAACCTGTCACAAATTCAGCAACAGCAAATACCACAGCAACAGCCAACACTTGGATTCCAGCAGCAGGCAACTGGATTCGGGTTCCAGCAGCAACAGCCGACGGGATACGCCTTCCAGCAACAGCAACCGGCCGGGTATGGGTTCCAGCCGCAGCAGCCCACAGGGTATGCATTCCAAGGACAGGCAAATGGATATCAGTTCCAAGGACAGCAGTACCGGTGAGTATATAGGAAAATGACATTTTAAAAGACGTATGACGACAAGCACGTCCTCTCGACATATACGTAGAGGCTTGAGTAGGTATAATGCCTGTAGTTTCAGTCGGTGAGGGCAACTTCATCTTTAGGACGCTCTTTGGACGAACAACCCTACACAGTGCACCCTATGGAGTAGTATTAGCAGTGATGACAACTGCAGAGTCACCGCACTATATCCAAGAGGGTGTCTACACCAAGCCGCAATGGTCACGGGATTCCGCAACACTGACCTCTCTTTAGTCTATCGCCTACTGGGTTTCTATCCAGTGCATAAACCTACAGAGAGAAATCTGCTACATACCTGCAATGGTGTTTGACAATCAGCACTCAGCTGCTCATTTACGACTTTCTTAGGCCCAGTGCACATGGTGCCTTATACTGCATAGTGAAAGAAGATGTTAGGTCAACTGTAGCAATTGCTCGTCAAGCAGATCGGGGTTGGTATCTCCGCGTATTCATGCGGGAGACAAGGGATTAGGTTTGTAAGGATCTGAATATCGGCAAAGACCGATGTAACTCCGTGGACTACGCAGGGGTGAACATAAGTCACCTGTGTTCACTTCATGGGGACCCTTATTGAAAGTACTGCAAAGACTTTGTATGGCAAGTAGGAATATAAAACAAAATAAATAAAACGTTTCTCTACAGAATGCTACTGTCACATGAAATGTTGATCTTACTTCCAGATATTTTCTATAGATGTTTGCTGGTGCATATATGAGCATATATGAGCAGCACATTGAATATACCCGTTGCTTTGTAGGAAACGTTTGGCGGGCAGTGGGAAGGGAGGCGTCGGACAGACACGGATGTGACTTTCTTTTTTTTACTTTTTGGTATTTCTGGACTGATCTCGCCGAGTGATTCATCTTCAGTACGCGTGCGCGTATATGTGTGTCCTGTACTATTATGTGGTTACGTGCCTGTTTGTTGATGTGTGGATTTGAGATAAGGCAGAGAAGTTTTGACCAACGCTCTTTGGTGCCCGCGCGGAATGAATGTGGTGGTCTGGGGAAAGAGTGCTGCGTAACGTTACAACTATCAAGTTAACGCTTGATTCTACCCAGAAAGCGTCCTTCTACATAACGGGTATGTGAATTAGCGTCATCATTTCGGCTCAAGCCTTCTCCAGCCACAACGGCATACTCTACCTTCTGTTCAGGCAACTCCGTAATACAGAAATTTCAATGCGGAATGTGAACCTCGCGCACTAGGAAATTCGCAGCCTAGACACTCATAATAAACCCTATTATAAAATCTTTTGAATAAAAAAAAAAAAAAAATGCAGCCAGTGGCTAAGACGTTCAGGATATTCTTGAAGCCGAAGATATGAGTTGTAGCCCTGCTTTAGACAGAATGTAAAACAGTAAGAGTTCGATTATTTTTGTTTACTTGCATGTTTTGCACTGGAGTTGGGGAGGTATACCTATTCTGGTAGGACGATTAGTTGAGTTGGTGGGTGATGCTTGGATAGATGCGAGTGGGGGTATGCTAGATGGAGAGGAGAAGGAGAGGCTCGGGATGAGATATGGTAATATACCGCCTAGACTCTTATCTGACTGCTTCAAAGGATTACTCTTACGTTCAGATGTCTCTCTAGCCCGAGCCTTGTAACATGATGAGTAAGTTGTGCCGAAAAGCATCCAAACAGTTTCTGGGCCCCTGCCCCTTGCATGAACACACGACATCTTCGCCAGAAACTCGAAGATATTCTCAGAAAATATTTTTAAGCGGGTTCATGCAGCGAACATGGTTTCAACGCCAAACTTGCTCTGCAGCTCACCTATTTGCACCTAGACTTTTGGTGGTGCCGGGGTCAATTGATACGAATAAGCAAAGATATGAATATTATTTTGGCTTTATTCTTGCCTGAACCTTCGTATTTTGTCACCGGGATTCCATAACACGAGTTAAAGGGAACTGGCAAGAAATATGAAAAGAAAAAAAAAATTTTAAAATAAATATGTAAGTGAAATAAAAAAAGTAAAAAATTTAAAATAAAACTCGGGATATGGGATATACACGCAGAAAACGGTAAGGGGATAAAACACTAGAACTTAGGAATAAAGCGCCTAGGTAGAGTATTCTTTCCAATGTTCTACAAGATTTCTGTTTAAATTCATATACTTAACTCCTACTATCAAAGCATTGGCTCGTAATGTTGAAGATGAAGGAAGAGTACAGAGAAGAGAATGACAGAAAGATTCTCAGCGGGATGTTAGGTGACGAAATGGCTCATAATAATATGGTGGAAGAGCTTTTACGCACACCAGATGAATTTGGCGCCCAAGTTAATCCTTTTGACCAAATGGAAGGAAGCTCCGGAGTAGTTGGATCTCATTATGGGATGCAAGTGAGTGTAAGTGGTGATGGGAACTACACTCAGCACCAGCAACAACTATCTCTAGACTCAGCATCCTCGTATGGATATATGCCTAGTTTTATCCCAGTAGAGGGTCCTAGTAGTCATTTATTTGCTCAAAGCAGGGATCAAGACTTGAGGCGGTTCCATCCACAGGCTCCACAACTAGCTGTTCCTCAAAGTAAATCGTTTCCACAACCAATACTCCCACAGCCTTTTCACCAACATCGGCAACAACAACAACACCATCACCTCCAACAACAACAACAACAACAACATGAAATACCACCTGATTTCAACCAAATGAAACGTCCATCTGTAGCAAGTACTATATCCACATCCGAGTCATCTCATGCTCTGTCCCCAACAGAACCAGACCGCTCGTTCGGTCTCATCACTAATAGCAGTTTCGACGACCTGGGCTATTCATCTAAGAGAATGACAAACAAATGCCCCGTGGCTCAGTGTTCTTGGAACCAGGATGAACCAAGAAGAAGGAGGGATCTCAGGAAGCACATTTTCGAACAACATCTACGTAATGGAAAGATCGCGCCCCAATTTGATACAAAGACTGCGAGGATACTTTCTCTGCTCATATACAAATGCAAAGAACCAAATTGTGAAAAACATTTCAGCAGGAGCGACCTGCTCAAAAGACACATCAGAGAAGTACATCTAAAGAAATCAAGCAGGTTCAATAAGTGGATGGATGAAAAGGAACTTACAAAACCGTTTAGGTTGACATTTGACTTGAAGAATAAAATGAAAAAAGTCGAGGAGGAACCATAACATGTATATTAATAAAATTAACATTTAGAGATAAAGTGTGGGTAGGGGGCACGTAAAAGAGTAGCTTTGAAGGGGACTGAGAGTGAAAATATCACTTATACTACTTCATATACTCGTTCTCTCTGTCTCAGACGAACATCATTGTTTCATATAGGCTGTTTCCGATGAGTAGTTTTAAAGACGTTTTTTTTGTTGCAGTTCGTTCATGCAGGGCAAACCTTAAAAGAGACCGAGCAATGCAAGAGAAGGCGGCACGTCGAGTTTTTTCGAAGAGCAGCATGTCAAAACAAATAACCCGTGATACATCTTTGAGATACCCCAAAGGTTTGTCGTATACATTATCCGATCAGCCAACAATATTGTTGCTTCTCTGGTACAGTACGGTAACCTTAGAAATATATAATACAACCGTTGAGAACATATTTGGAACCATAACTCTACCACAGTTCGAGCCCGTTTTCATGCAGGTTGAAGCCGGTTTCAGAACAAAAAAAAAAGGTTTTGGTTGAGGAGTAAACCAAGGGGGCAGGTCTTGACTAACAGGTGGATGTGTATGCGCGCTCAGCAGTAACCGAGAACGCACATATTGCGCTAACTGCAAAAAGGCGAAACGCTCTCTCTGTTCTTATTGCATGGAAAGCGTTCGCCGGTTAAGATGTCACCAACACTGGAAATATCCCTTACTACTGGCCAAAATAGCAACACCTATAAACCATGTGTTTTACCTCTCCTATCAGGACTCGAAGGATATTGCGAACCTGAACTGATTGAGTTAAATCAAATATAGCTAGTTGTGGAGTCTATACTCAGATCACACTCTAAGAGTATAGAAGGAGCTGCTACAGTTTAGCGACACTTTTTAACCGCGAGACAGGTTTTCGCGTGTGCCACTTTTAGGAACCATTTGCCTAGTTAATATCGGGCAACTTTGTATGATCTCCTAGCCAATGTGTAGGACTATTGTGTATTATGCAGGGTATGGCTGCAAAGGTTTTCCAGACAAGGATCGAACGATAAAGGAGGTTTAAAGAGTGAAACAGATGCCGTGCAAGCATAAGATATCATTCAGAGTCAAACGGGCACCATGAATAATACCGTTGGTGGTGTGGTTAGGCAGCGGAAGCATCCTAATAAAGAAATGGGAAACAATTCACTCACAAGTACCGGAAAAGACAAGGATACTGTGAGCGAAACGCCATATGAATAGTTTCATGTGACCCATTTCATATGGTTAACTACCTTATGATCCCCATAATTTACGTTATCCGCGGTTTTTACTTCCAGCTAGCCGTAAGAGGACTCTAAAGTACCATAAGGAGAGCGATTTATGTTCATCACGTGTTTCGATTATGCGTGATGCAACTAGAAATATCTAGAAGCATCTATGCACTCCACGGCTAATGACACGGGCCCTTGGCCGATTCATATAAAGCCGCCAAGTTAGTTCAAGTTTTCACTTCTTCTCTATGCAACAAGAATAATCCTAACGAGAAATTCAATATGGATGAAACTCAATACACAGACAATGCTTTGCGTATCATTACCAATGCGACGCAAGTGGCAAAGGAGAATTCTAACACTCAATTGATGCCATTGCACTTTTTGGCTGCTATGGTACCAACTGACGATACTGAGAACTCGACGTTGTATTTAAAGACGCTTGTTCAAAAGACTCGTAATGAGTGGGGTCCCTTTGAGCGGGTGGTGAATCAGCACCTCCATAAGTTGCCACTGCAATCACCCCCTCCTGATGAAATCAGACCCTCATATTCCACTGGACAGATGCTTCAGCAGGCCAATAAGATAAAGCAGCAGCAAAAAGACAACTACATTGCTCAAGACCACATCTTGTTGGCTTTGCTCGAGGACAGAGAGATCAAGCAGGTATTCAAGGATGCAGGAATCAGCACCGATGCCATCAAGACACAAGCCATTGAACTCAGAGGAACACAGAGAATTGATTCAAGGCAGGCCGATAGTTCTGGATCGTACGAGTTTTTGAACAAATACTGTGAAGATCTTACTGAGAAAGCCCGTGAGGGTAAAATTGACCCTGTTATTGGTAGAGAAGAGGAAATAAGGAGAGTTATACGGGTTTTGGCTCGTAGAACTAAATCCAATTCAGTGTTGATTGGTGAAGCTGGTGTTGGTAAGACTTCGATTGTTGAAGGTGTGGCACAGAGAATTATAGATGGAGATGTTCCACACGTATTAGCCAATTCTCGTTTGTTTGCCTTGGACTTGGGTGCATTGACTGCAGGTGCCAAGTACAAGGGTGAATTTGAAGAGAGAATCAAGGGAGTGTTGAATGAAATTGAGAAGTCTAAAGAGATGATCATTTTGTTCATCGATGAAATCCACATGTTGATGGGTGACGGTAAGTCTGACGCCGCTAACTTGTTGAAGCCAATGTTAGCTAGAGGTTCTTTGCACTGTATTGGTGCCACCACTTTCTCGGAATACCGTAAGTTCATTTCAAAGGACGGTGCCTTTGAAAGAAGATTCCAAAAAATCGACGTCCCTGCTCTGACGGTGGCAGAAACTGTGGCGATTTTACGTGGTTTACAGCCACGGTATGAGATCCACCATGGAGTGCGTATCTTAGATAGTGCGCTAGTCACCGCTGCACACTTGGCTTCGAGGTATTTGACATACCGTTCTCTTCCTGATTCTGCAGTGGATCTCATTGATGAGACCTCAGCTGCGGTTGCTGTTGCTAGAGATTCTAAGCCAGAGGAGCTTGACAATTTGGAAAGAGAGTACAATTTGCTTGAGGTGGAAATCAACGCTTTGGAGAGAGATAAGGATGCTGATTCCGAGCTGAAGGACAGACTTCTCTTGGCTAGAAAGAAGAAGGAGAATCTTGAGGAGCAGCTTGGCCCCTTAAGAGATAGATACAACCAAGAAAGAGCTAGTCATGACCAATTGATTGCAGCTAAGAGGAAATTGGACGAATTGCATGTGAAGGCCCAAAACGCAGAGAGAAGCCACGATACAGCGGCTGCTGCCGACTTGAGGTACTTTGCTATCCCAGAGGTGGAGGAGCAAATTCTGAGATTAGAAATCCAAGTCGCCAAAGAAGAGGAAGAAAACTCTCTCAACGACAACTTGCACTTGACTAATGTTGTTGGAAGTGAACAAGTTGCTGAAACTGCTGCCAGACTCACAGGCATTCCGGTTACAAAGTTGACACAGGCTGAAAATTCCAAATTAATTAACATGGAGAAGGAATTGTCTAGCGCCGTTGTCGGACAAGGTGAGGCTGTCAAGGCAGTTGCTAACGCAGTGAGATTGAATAGATCTGGGTTGGCCAATCCAAACCAACCAGCTTCTTTCTTGTTCTTGGGTTTGTCTGGATCAGGTAAGACCGAGCTTGCTAAAAAAGTGGCTGGATTTTTGTTTGCTGACGAGAGGGCTATGATTAGAATTGATTGTTCTGAATTAGGAGACAAATGGTCTGCTTCAAAGTTATTGGGTGCCGCTCCCGGTTATGTTGGATACGAAGAAGGTGGTATTCTTACCGAAGCACTTTTGAGAAGACCATACTCTGTAATTTTGTTCGATGAAGTTGAAAAGGCTGCTCCTGAAGTTTTAACAATTTTGTTACAAATTCTCGATGATGGTAGAGTCACTTCATCTCAGGGTAAATTGGTGAACTGTTCCAATGCCATAATCATCATGACGTCAAACTTGGGTGCTGAATACATCAACGCGGCGAAAGGTGCAAAGATCACTGATGATACTAAGGAATTAGTTATGGGTGCGGTTAGATCTCACTTCAGACCAGAATTCTTGAACCGTATTTCATCAACGGTGATTTTCAACAGATTGTCCAAGAAGGCCATCTCCAAGATTGTGAAGATTAGATTGGAGGAGATCCAAAAGAGATTTGCAGCTAACGGCAAATCTTTCAAGTTAGAATTGGACGATGAGGCAATTGACTACTTGTGCAAGCATGGTTACTCACCAGACCTTGGTGCAAGGCCATTGAACAGGCTCATACAGACTGAATTATTGAATAAGTTGGCGATATTGTTATTGAAGGGACAAATCAAGGACAAAGAAATTGCCAGAGTTACGGTCAACAGCAAGGGACTCAATGTGATTCCAAATCATGATCCAGAAGATATGGACCTTGCTGAGGATGATGAATGGAATGATGATGATGACGACTTGGAGGTGGATGAATTGGATTAGGAATGGTGAAAAGTAAAATTAAGTAAGGACAACATATTTACTGTCTAGGAGTAAAAAATGCTTTTAAATACATAATATAGGCAATAATTCAGATAATGCGTAGAAAACTAAAATTACAGTGTGTCTGTGGGAGAAGAGAGAAATGCTTGACTTTGTCATTTGGCTGCAAATGAGACCAACACCTGATACTGTGAAGATAGGACTTTCTCTAAAGGTGTTTATTGCTTCACGGTTTTGAAAAGGCAACCGAAGACTGATACTTGGATAATTGACTCGAATGGAACCAATTTTGATTAATCTCAAGCACAACTACTGGTGCTGAAGTAAAACTGCAGCCATCAGAAGAGTTTTGCCTAAAGATGCAGGATTCAAAATGGATATATGATAAAGAAGAACCCAGTAGGACTCTTAAATTAACTCAGGCCAGCCGAAACGCAAATAGCAACCAAGCCACAACCAATATATCTCCAGGTGTGTCTCTCTTCCCTTCTGGCAGCCATGTCCAGGAGTATTCAGAAGGTTCCGGCTAAGACAACACCCTTACACCCACCATAATCATACACATAAAATGTATGTCTTCGAATTGGACCAAACTGAAGCCTGAAGCTGAAGCTTGTTTGAATATGATAATTGCTACCCTCCGTAAGGTGATAGGAAAGAAGTCACTATGTAAGAACCAGAGCAGGGCACCAGAGCAGTGCACAGGTTAAAAAGGTAACCTTTGGTGCATCTTCCCCATTTACTCATCGGTCGTGTCCGCACAAACCATCGCCACCTACAAAAAAAATACCCAGAGATGCCTACCCCGTCTCATACACTCTTTCTTTCCTCATCGAAAACATGGCGACCAGAGCACAATTTGAAAACTCTAACGAGGTTGGTGTATTTGCTAAGCTTACTAACTCGTACTCTCTTGTCGCAGTTGGCGGCTCTGAGAACTTCTACTCTGCCTTTGAAGCCGAGTTGGGCGATGTGATCCCAATTGTCCACACCACTATTGCTGGTACCCGTATTGTTGGCCGTATGACTGCCGGAAACCGTCGTGGTCTCCTTGTGCCTACTCAAACAACTGACCAGGAGCTCATGCATTTGCGTAATTCTTTACCTGATGCCGTCAAAATCCAAAGAGTTGAGGAGCGGTTGTCCGCTTTGGGTAATGTCATATGTTGCAACGACTATGTGGCATTAGTGCACCCAGACATCGAGAGGGAGACTGAGGAGCTCATCGCCGACGTGTTGGGTGTCGAAGTGTTTAGACAAACTATTGCCGGAAATGTGCTTGTTGGACTGTACTGTGCCCTCCTGAACCAGGGAGGCTTGGTGCATCCACAGACATCCATCCAGGACCAAGAGGAGTTGTCATCGTTATTGCAGGTGCCACTTGTGGCGGGTACTGTGAACCGTGGTTCTTCAGTTGTTGGAGCCGGATTGGTAGTCAACGACTGGTTATCTGTGGCTGGGTTGGACACGACCGCACCAGAGCTCTCAGTGATTGAGCTGATCTTCAGACTCCAGGATGCCAAGCCAGAGTCCATCTCGGGTAACTTGAGGGACACCTTGATCGAGACATACTCATAGATGGTGTCGCCTCGTATGCAGTAGGTTGCTCGGAACTCACCCAGTGAGGGGAATAGATCTCTTACTTTCCCGAGCAACACTGAGTCACTCACTGCGGACCCCCCCTGCCTCGAACGAGTTAGACTTCTCTAAGAATACTGTTGAAGGTATCATGGTTACGCTCACCCGGATGGCAGGAACATGCAGAGGGCAGGTCATGCAGTTAGCTTTCATTTGGCCCGCTCCGTAGCGTGCTCTTCTGATGGAGTACTGCCAGTCGATGCACTAGTCATTTATGGATATCGTGCGCCATGTGGATCCATCTTGGACCGGTGTCGGCGTGGCATTGGGCCGCATAGCGCATCTGCATTCCACTTTTCGGAGATCTGAACATTAGACACTAAGAATAAACAAAACACGGAGAATATGTTTGTAGCTTGAGAACTTTCAATTTAGATCTCTTTGTTCGTTTTGCTCGGTTTTCATATTGATTAATTCGTTGTAGTGGCACCCCGCCGGAGGGGGCCGACAGGTCGAGTAAAACTCGCTCAATTTCGCAGCCACTTTTGAGTTTAGCCGCATAATCACATGTGCTTTTGGTCCGCGGATGAGAGAGGAGCAACGAAGAACACAGGAGCCAGAAATAGACGAAAAATCGGTGAAGCATTATATACGCCAGAGCTCCTTTCTCTCTAGCTCCTTTCTCCCTAGGTCCTGCTCCCTAGGTCCTGCGCAAGGTACCCTGTACCTTTAAAAGCGTTGATTTCCAAGCTCCTGCAGTCTCCTCGCTAAAAACAAGCGCAACAAAAGGTTACATATCCTGCACGTACGCGGTATTCGAGAGCTCGTGAATTTTGGACTTGAACGTGTTTGCAAAGAGATAACTGCTTTCTGTTGTGTACGTCCGAGGCACTTGCTACTTATTTAATAGGCCCCTAAGTCACGGAAGATAAATTTAGTCACAGGAATGGACTACTTTGGTATCCCACGTGGTTCTATTCGAGCGCAGGCCCTCAAGAAGCTCGCGGCCACCACCTTAGACAATCTTCTTCCAGGAAACGACACCTCCTACCTTCAGGAAAACTTTTCCCGTCTCTTATCTGAAACAGTTGAGCACGACGAAGCCAACGGCGATGGTATTGATGCGAATGGAATTAAAAACGGTTCCATCAAGGACTCTACGGATGTCTCTGGTACTGAGCTGCGCAGCACGAGACGCAAGAGTGGTGGTCTCTCACAAGTAGCTATCACAGTCAAGGAATTCGAGGTGCTCATTGCACTCTGCGACGCTACACTGACAAACGTACATTCCTTCGGACATGCCAAAATTCTCCTCGACAAGTTCCGTACCTACTTGTTGGAATTGCCTGAACAAAAATTTTCCACAGCCATTCTCTCCAAGCTCAATGGCATCAATTCGTCCCCCTGGTTACTTCTTCTGGAGAAATTAACTGCTGCAATTATCAACATCGCATTGCGGTTTGACACACCTGCCAAGGCAGTAGGTGAGAGCTCTTTGCTTTCTCCTTCGCTTCTGGCCCTCCATGACTTCATCAATCTCTTCAGGTCCACATCCAATGAAGATGCAACTTACCAAATTTCACACTACCTTTCACTTCTTGGGTATATCCGTGCACTCACGGCCAAGTCTGTAATTTTAACAAAGTCCAAAGAGTCCTTTGAACTCTTTCTTGTGTTGGATCAAAAAATCGATAACCCCGGATTCCTAAACGCTATTGAAATCTACTCAAACCACAACTTTTCCACATTGCAAGACCCAGATTTTGCATTGGAATTCAGCCCCATTCTTTACATTGAGTTAATGAGTAAGCTCATGTGCTCCATCGTGAGATCCATCTTTCGCATGGCGGATGATGACGAAGGCAGCTTGATGGAGCATTTGTTAAAGGAAGTTTCGAAGACAATTGAAGACTCCAGCGTAACAGGAGGGAACATATCTGGCTCAGACACTCCAAAATCTTCAGAGGGTAAGATTTCAGCTGGCACAAGTAATAGTTATGACTATGGCTATGGGTCGGCCGATATCACAGAATCCGTCCAGGGAACCAAGTCCCTCGACCTTTCCTCGTCCCACATGAAAATGATTGGTGCCCTTTCTGAGATCGCGCTCCAGAAAATGGCATTTTTGGACCGTGGTGAAACGTTTATTGTGTATTCCACCTTCAGTCGTCTTAAAATCGGCTATCTTGCCAAGTCGTACAATCTACAAATTATCGGTTGCGGCATACTTACTGACAACGTCGACATTGGTGTTGCCAAGCAAATCTTTAGAAACTGTACCTCAATTACAGAAGTTATGGTGGATGATAATTTGGGCCCCAGTGTTATTCAATTGGGGGCATTGTCCATGTTTAAAGACGAGCAAGTAGGTACATCGTTAACCCGTGCGTTCACAAATTTGGTGGCTGATCCACGTCTCTCGTCAGAAGCCTGCTTACGTGCATCCACAGCGGTGGGGCTCATTTCGAAGTTGCTCTCTCAGGATGCAGTGACTACGACTATTTATACCTTGACAAAAGTTTTGGGAGTAGGTGATGATTTCCAAGTCAGAGCAGTGAGAAGGAACAACACTGGAGGATCCTTCAGAGGTGCAACGAGTAACGGGTTTGGACACGGGCCTTTACCCGGGACCGCCAGCTCCTATCTCAACGGGGGTACCGAACCATTCACAGGTAAAACCATGTCAAGGATGCCGTCTTCAGGAACTTTTGATGTCAGGAACGGAAGGGATATTCTTTTCAATAGTGCTAGTGCCACTAGCAGTATTATTGGTAATGGTTCTTCGGGAATCAATGGGAATCAATTGAGATTACCAGACTCTAGTGACCCCGATCACTCTCGCATATGTGAAAATGCCATCATTGCCATCAGCGAAATTTCACAAGCCTGTAACTATGATGAAGTCACGTCTTTGGCTGTGGGTATATTATCGCAGAAATTAGTGAAACTAGAGACTGAAGTTACTGTTTTCTTACTTGATGGGTTGGTTGCATGTGCTCCGACACTTCCGACAAAGCAGTTTTTGATTTTAATGAAGCTCTTTAATAGACTAACCACAGAAATGCTTGAAATTAGAAACTGGCCCATATATGAGGGCTTACTCAACGCTAAAGTCAAATTATCCCACATATTGAAGCACAAATACAATAAGGATCACGATTTCCAAATCTTTTGGGTCTACCTTAAGGATCTTCTCCACTCAATCATTAGCAAGGGGGATGTTCAAGCTCTAGAACACCACAGATCTCACAATGAAATCAATGAGATTGGTGAGCAGATTGGAATCTTTTTGAAACCACTTGCGACTTTACTTCCTGATGTAGATACCGAAGAGCCTCCACTCAAGATCAAGGACACTGATGTGATCAACTTGTTTAGAAATATTTGGTTTAATATGGTGGTCCACGGGTACTCAACTAATTCAAAGTTCAGCGGAAAGTATAGCAAGGAACTTAAAACAATCGTCTACAGCAGCCCACCGTTGGCATCAGAGATATCGTGGGATAGAACAGAAACTTCACTCGAGTTGAACACTGTTTTGAGAAGGGGGTCTTCCAACCACAACGTGAAGGATCACAAGCACATAATTGCCGGAATTTTTGATTTTCCAAGGAAGATTTCTTACCCTAAGCTTATGTTTCTATCTGCAACGGTATTTGTGGAGCAGCTTCGAGTGAAAACAAGTGGAGACTGCTCTACTATCTTGCAATATTTTTCTGACCCTTCAATCATGACAAGTGGCGTTGACAAGTATATTGGTCACATAGCCTTTCAAGTGGTGAGGGATTATATTTTTTTAATTGGCTGTGGAGCAAACAAGCGATTCACATCCAGTTCGATCGCCTCACAGCTCACAAATATGTTGGCGCTCTGTTGCCACAGAATGGAAGACTTACAGCACGCTGCATTGCAGTGCTGTGACTTGTTGATCAGCAAAGTTCCTTCATCCCTTTGTGATCGCAAGAGTTTGTTTGCAATATTTGATATTTTGACCTTGTTATTTCAAAGTTTGATTGACGCAGACAAGAATCAATATGAACCAACAACGTTGTATTGGGCTGAAAAGTCGGGTATAAAATTGTTACTCTCAGACTCATACAAGTGGAGAAACGAGACTTTCACTCGCTTCCACGAAAAGGCGAAAACATGGATCAAGTATGTCCTCCTTAAGTCGAATTATGATGTCAAACTGGTAATTCAAAGTTATGCTCTTTCTGAACATGCGGACTCGTTCCAAACATCTAACGATGATATCCAGTTTGGAGTTCTGTTCAGTTTGGAGATGGCAGGTCTCATCTTGCCAACTGATGGAGAATTATCTAATGTGAGTCAGGTATCCACTAGCAAGTTCAATACCTTGCCTCATTTCTTGTCACAGTTCAGCTGGAGGCTGCGGTTTATCAGCGGTCTTTTGAGTGACGAGGTGGAGACATATACGAAAGAGTATGTCGAGAGTGCATTTAGCAATGTGAGAGCAAGAACAAGAGAAATCAAGAGAAGACTCAAACATGAAAATGATGGGAGACCAACAGATAAAGAGATCATTGACTTGCTTAGTGACTGCGCAGGATTGACCCTAATTGCAAAAGAAAATGCAGCTGAAATGATAAGATACTTAGTGGCTCTCCCTTTTGAGATTTTCAGTGAAAGTTCAATGCAAGCAGCTGTGAGTATTTGGTATTCCATTATGAAGGACAGGAAAAATCTATCGCTTTTAATCATTTCCGAAATCATGAAACATTGGGAACAGTCTGTGGAGTTAAATCAAGGTATATTTCTGACTGAGCATGACTTGACCAAGCCAGAATTCTCGCTTATGGAATACGCACCAAGTGATAAAGCGGCGATAAACCATGCAAGTGAAGTAAGCATGAGGAGTTACCAGCCCCACTTGTTGATCATCAAGCTAGTGTCATCGAATTTCGAAACCTCTTTAAACCAGAGTGACCATCTATTGAAATTATTTACTAGATTTGTGGAGGTGAGCTTGTCGCAGGAGGGAAAAATGTCCTTGCATCCTTATGCAAGACTTGTCAGATTTGAGCTCATCAAATTCTCTTTCAATGTTTTGAACTACCATATAAAGTTGGATTCCAGGAGCGTTGTACACTTGACGGAATTGATCTTGGACTCATCGTTATCATGGTTCAGAACTAGAAGTGCATACCCCTTCGGACTGAACTTGCTTAAAATTAAAGCTGATTTCCACTTATTGAAAGAAATTGCTCGTATGGTCATGCACTTGGATACTCTCAAAAAGGACTCCTTTGCTCTGAAGAAGACAATATTGATGTTCTTTTTGGATGACGAAATTTCCAAAATAACTGTTTGGTTGAATCCTTTGGATCCACATGAAAGCAAAGGTTCGTACACTAACAATCATTTGACAGAAAAGAATATCATCCAAGCATATTTCATTGATCCAATTTTAGCAATAAACTTGGCTCTCAGATACAAAATCAAAAATCTAGACGAAGTCTTACAGAAATTAATTACTGCAAATCCATCACCTGCGATATTTTATCCTGAGGCAGTGCAATACTTCATTGGATTGAATGCCCTAACTAACATGCCATCATACCATTTATTGTTCTGGGCACCATTATCTCCAATTGATGCAATTACATTGTTCTTGCCACCTTTCAACAGCAACCCTTATATCTTACAGTACACAATGAGATCCATTGAAAGCCACGATGTCAATTTGACTTTCTTTTATGTTCCTCAGATTGTACAGCTCTTGAGATTTGATGAAAAGGGTTACGTTGAAAGATTTATTTTAGAGACTGCAAAAGTCTCTCAACTCTTTGCCCACCAGATCATCTGGAATATGTTGGCCAATAGTTATAGGGATGAGGACTCTACTGACGCGGATCCATTGAAGCCAAAACTAGATCTGATTCAGTCCAAAATGATAAAGTCTTTTAGCGGAGAGGATCGTGGATTTTATGAACGTGAATTTGGCTTCTTCAATGACGTTACCAGCATTTCTGGGAAAT